>PJEM01012334.1:0-47697 GCA_004023845.1 Helogale parvula | reverse complement strand
ATTTGTTTTAGTTAGTTCCTGTTCACTTCTTTAATTGGCTTGGTGCTCTCTGCCAGATGTCTCCCCTATAATATTGACCTTTCCCCACATTGTCCCTAAAGCTCTTAGATTTACTGAGCAGGGTTGAGAAACCATCAGATTTGACCTGCAAGTTTCTTTCTTCAGAGTTGCTTTTTGCTGGTAGTTTTTGATGAGGAGAGCAAGGGCAAAAGACATGTAGCTTGAAATGAGTTTCCTTCCACCGTGCAGCCCAGTGCTAAAGGAATGTCATACTCTGCCTGTCTGAAGGATTTAATAACAAAATAAACAATAAGGCACTAGAGCAGCTACGAGTTCCTCAAGGAAGGGCATGTTTGCATGTCTCAGGTGTCTCTCATTGAGCTGCAAGGTGTAGGGAAATTTAATTGAATTTAGTACGAATTAGGAAAGGCTAAAGGAGCTGCTTTTAGAGTTGCTAACATATGGGAGTTTCCTTGAGTAGAAAGAACCACCTTGTCCCCTTGAAGTTCTGCCACTGAAGGAGTCTCATCACCAGGTGGAGAGAAAACAGCAAAACATGATAGAATATGTAAGAGAAAAAAAGGCAAAGAAGTTTTTATTTGACTCCACACTCTGGTCACAGTAATGCCCTTTTAATTACTGCTTTATAGTTTCAGAAAGAGAAAACCAGAATCACATGATTGACACATTTTTGTGTCTGAAAATCCTGAATTTATTTAGAGTCCGAAATGAAAGTACAGCAAGGGAGGTTGTCACCACAGAAAGGTAAACTGATTTCCAGCCAATAAAGAGATCAGGAGGAAACCATTTAAATGAGAGTCTCACAGATCACGGGTGTGTGTGTGTGTGTGTGTGTGTGTGTGTGTGTGTGTGTGTGATGTTTTCCTTTTATTTTAGATTCAGTGGCTAATTAGGAAGTGGAGCCTTGTCATGTTATGTAGCACTGGACATAAGGTGGCACATGTGCCTGAGGAATCACCTCTATACGTACTTTGTGTCTTTTGTAAGTGAGGTTTGTGCTCCTCCTTGGGTGGAGATTTTTAATATTACAAGGAGGTCAAGGTAACTGTCCTCACTGCATGAGTCAACTCCATCATCCATGTGCACAGGGAGGAGTCAGGGGCTAAGCTCAAAGTGCGCCTGCCCAAGGGCAGGGCTTACATTTTGCTTAATGTTTTCTGTGTCCATCACAGGAGACTGTGTCCATAGGATGTTTTGCCAGAAGGAAAAGATAAGAGAAAAAAAAGAGGTTAAGTCAAATGAGGGACTCTGGTCAGTGGGTACAAGCAGGTAAGCCGTGAAGGTCAGTTCTTGGAGTCTGGCTGGTGACAGTAACTGCCTCTCTCATCTTAGGTACCATTATGAACACTGCCAGTGGTCACTGGATCACTCTGGTATTTATTGCAGGGACGGATGACCTTCCAGGATGTGGCTCTAGAATTCTCTCAGGAAGAGTGGGGATGCCTGAACCACAGACAGCGGGAACTGTACGCGGATGTGATACTGGAGACCTACGGGCACCTCCTCTTCTTGGGTGAGGATCACTCCTTCCAGATTTCCAAACCACATTCAGGGATTTGTTCCTTCCTTTGAAGACTCTTTCTTAGCAGCTTCCTCTTTGCACGACTGGAATCCAGATCCCTGCAGTAAGGGAAGAATGTTGGGATTTGTAGATGTAGGGAAATAACCTGAGGATTCCTTTTCAGATTCAACTTCCCTTTTTGTAGGGTACCACCATCATTTCTGTCAATTCATAGCAATTCTAAACGCTGAGTGGCATAGGATGGTACTGCCCATATCTCAAAGTCCAGTTTTTACTGCTTATTGTATCGGTGTCCTTGGAAGGGAGGTTATGATGGGAGTATTTGTACCTCCTCCTGCAGGTTCTGAAGAGGCTCCCTCTGCGGCAACAGCGTTTGGGAAGTCATTTTTTAGAATTCTCCCATGTCCTCTCTTGTCTACTGAGTACAGTGCTGGGTTGAAAGGTAGAGTCTCCAGCAATAATTACACTCCTTCTTTCTGATAAACAGGTCTCCTTGTATCAAAACCAGACCTGGTCATCTTTTTGGAGCACGAGAAGGAGCTGTGGGGTGTGAAGAGACAGGAGACAGTAGCCTCACACCCAGGTAGGTGGGAAGGAAGCAGACGACCGAGGTGAGGTGCCAGTGTGAAGGGGGGAGATAGAACTTGAAGTGTAGTTCAAGGAGCTGTCCTTGAATGGAAAATCGTTTGTGAAGCCCAATTTTATGTCTTTCCCGCTCACAGAGGGACATCTGCTATCTGATACGTTATGTTCTTTGATTCTCCAAGGACAGTATTTCAGCTCCAGTGCAGGTCCACCCCCCACGCCCCCCTCCCCCAGTGAGAATCTCCATAATGGGAGAGCTTCTCCATTGCTTTGCTTTGAGAGCCCCAGACGGTATCTCTGTAATTTGAGGACCTCTATGCCATTTCTAAATTCTGTTTTGCTTCTTGTGACTAGTGTGTCGACAGAGTAGTGGGCATTTTGGGGTTTGATGCAGAAATCCCAGGAACACTGGAGACAGAGCGTACATGTTTTCTACTTTCTGCTTGCCAATGTCTTAGAGGCTGAAATCTTAATTGTACAAAATCGAGGCTCAGAAATTTCAAAATATCACAACATATACCACACACGACAATATCTAATCCTTTATTTCACATCAGAACTTAATTTGTCATTTTATTAACTAAAATTTAAAATTTCACTGTATGTGTTCCGTTGCTCAATGGTGAAGTAATTTAATGTATTTATGTGTATCCTAGCATTCCTGCATATTAATACTATGCATTTAGATGTTAGAACTCACAGACTATTTTAAAATCTCAGTCCATGATGTGTCTATTGTTGAAAGTGCTGCTATGATCATTGAGGTCCATGTGCCCCTGTGCATCAGCACTTCTATATCCCTTGGGAAAATCCCTAGCAGTGATATTGATGGGTCCTAGGGGAGTTCCATTGTTAATTTTTTGAGGAACCTCCACACTGTTTTCCAGAGCAGCTGCACCAGTTTACATTCCCACCAGCAGTGTAGGAGGGTGCCCGTCTCTCCACATCCTTGTCAGCATCTATAGTCTCCTGATTTGTTCATTTTAGCCACTCTGACCGGCGTGAGGTGATATCTCAGTGTGGTTTTGATTTGTGTTTCCCTGATGATGAGGGACGCTGAGCATCGTTTCATGTGTGTGTGGCCATCTGGATGTTCTCGTTGGAAAAGTGTCTATTCATGTCTTCTGCCCATTTCTTCACTGGATTATTCGTTTTTCGGTGTGGAGTTTAGGGAGTTCCTTGTAGATTTTAGATGCTAGCCCTGTATCCGATATGCCATTTGCCATTATCTTTTCCCATTCTGTTGTTTGCCTATTAGTTTTTTTGATTGTTTCCTTTGCCTTGCAGAATCTTTTTATCTTGATGAGGTCCCAATAGGTCATTTTTGTTCTTGATTCCCTTGCCTTTGGGGATGTGTGGAGTAGGAAATTGCTGAGGTTGAGGTCAAGGAGGCTGTTTCCTGCTTTCTCCTCTAGGGTTTTGAGGGTTTCCTTTCTCACATTCAGGTCCTTCAGCCATTTTGAATTTATTTTTGTGTATGGTGCAAGAAAGTGGTCTAGTTTCATTCTTCTGCATGTTGCTGTCCAGCTCTCCCAGCACCATCTGTTAAAGAGGCTGTCTTTTTTTCCTAGGGATATTCTTTCCTGTTTTGTCAAAGATTAATTGGCCATACACTTGTGGGTCTAGTTTCGAGTTCTCTATACTATTCCATTGGTCTGTGTGTCTGTTTTTGTGCCAATACCATACAGTCTTGATGCTGACAGCTTTGTAGTCGAGGCTAAAGTCTGGGATTGTGATGCCTTCCGTTTTGGTTTTCTTCTTTAATATTACTTTGGCTATTCGGGGATTTTTGTGGTTCCATATGAATTTTACCATAGTTTGTTCTATGTTTGAGAAGAATTCTGCTGCAATTTTGATGGGGATTGCATTGAATGTGTAGATTGCTTTGGGTAATCATGACACTTTCACAATCTTTATTTATTCTTCCGATCCATAAGCATGGAATGTTTTTCCATTTCTTTGTATCTTCTTCAATTTCCTTCATAGGCTTTCTATAGATTTCATCATACATGGCTTTTACATCTTTCGTTAAGTTTATTCCTAGGTATTTTATGGTTTTTTGTGCAATAGTGAATGGAATCAGTTTCTTGACTTCTCTTTCTGTTGCTTCATTTTTAGTGTATGAAAATGTAGCCGATTTCTGTGCATTGATTTTGTACCCTGCTACTTTACTGAATTCATTGATCAGTCCTAGAAGACTTCTAGTGGAGTCGATCGGGTTTTCCATGTAGAGTATCATGTCATCTATGTAAAGTGAAAGTTTGACTCTTCTTTGCCAATTCTAATGCCTTTTATTTCCTTAGTTCAGGTGGAGTTGATGTCAGGTCTCAATTTACAGCGTCCTTAGTTATTGCTTACCATGTTTAGGCCAGGGATCCTACCCTGTCCATAGCAATCACAGAGTGCATCTGCAGGCCACTGGCTTATTTGATCTGGCCAGAGACATAACTGTCTTCTAACATACAGAGGAAGGCAGAGACAAAAGGCCAAGATGGAAGAATTCATCGAAAGTCAAACAGGAAGATATGGCCATGAAGAGAGATTTAAGTGAAACAGTTATTAGTAACATGCTTGATGGAGAATTAAAGGCAACAAACAGTCATAAGGATACTCTCTGTTGAGAAAAGAATAGTGCGAACCATACCAGGGAGCTAAAACACTTAAAAAAGAATCCTAGGTGAACAATGCAGTGAAGGAGATTGAGGGACATCTGGGTGGGTCAGTCAATGAAGCAGCCAATTCTTGAATTTGTCTGAGGTGATGACATTACCGTTTGGAATTGGAGCTCCATCTTGGTCTGTATAGTGAATTCCTGTAGCATAATAGGGATTTTCTCTCCCTCTCTCTCTCCCTCTCTTCTCCTTTTACTCTCTGTATCTCTCTCAAAAAGTAAAATGTTTTTTTTTAAAAGTAAAAAACATATTGGAACCAGGTGTAGCAGTGGACAGCATGTTGGAAGTAAGAGAAGAATGACTTTGTCACTTAGAAAAATAAAAATAAAAATAATGAATCTAAGCAAAATACCAGAGAAGAATTGTACAACACTATTGACGTAGGGAACTCAGAGACCACATCAAATGTAATAATATTTGTATTATGGAAGTGAGAAGAAAGAGAGAACAGGACACAGAACCTTTATTTCAAGACATAAGAGGAGAAATCTTTCATAATCCTGGAAGGAAACAGACATCCAACTGCAGGAGTATCAAAATGGTAAAAACAAACAAAAGTAATAAAACGAATCTGTTTGCTGCCTTTAGGAGTCTCATTTAGACATGAAGATACCTGCAGCTTGACCATAAGGAAACAGAAAAACAAATGGCATGCAACTGGATGTCTAAAAAAAGAGTGGCATGACTTCTTCCAGACAACCAAACATTTTGGTTTTATATTGTGTTCATTCTGCGTGGTGTCAGAGGAATGCTGGCCTCACAGGATAGTTTTGAATATGTTTCCATTCTTTGACTATTTATAGGATTTTGGAAAGATTATCCTTAGTATTTTTTTACATGTTAGAATTGACCAACGAATGCATGTGATCTTGGGCTTTTCTGTGCTGACAGATTTTTTATTTTGAATTCAGCTTTCATTTTTCTTAAAAGTCTAAGAAGATTTCTGAATTCGTGGGTTTAAGAGTCCTATTTCAATATTAGTAACTTGTCCATTTTTAGGCATTAAGTGGAAATCTTTTTTTTTACATGTTTCTTTCCGTGAGAGAGAGAGAAAGACAGAGTACGTGCAGGGGAGGGTCCAAGAGACAGGGATACACAGATCCAATGCAGGGTGCAGTCCCTGAGCTGTGAGCACAGAGCCCAACACAGGGCTCAAACTCACTCACCCTGAGATCAAGACCTGATCTGAAGTCAGGTGCTTAACCAACTGAGCAACCAACCACCCGAGTGGATTCCCGTCGTGGTTTTTGCCTTGTCTGTATATCATTTCATATGTATTTGAAGCTATACCAGTATTGTTCTTCTCCTAAACTGGGCATTACTTTCAATGTTATGTTATTTTATATTCTGGTCTGTTTTATTTACCTCTCATTTTTGTTTCTAAATAAAATAATTTCAAATGTTGCATTGTTATTTCTTCCACTACTAAATTTCAGCTGTCTTTCTTTTCTAGATCCTTTTGGTGTCATGTGTTTTATGTCAATGTTTTCCTTATCTGAAGCATTTATAGAATTAAAAAATAGGAAAATTGAAAGTCGTAAAAATATAGCAGAAATAATACATTGACCAAAATAATACAAAATAAATGTAAGGATTCATTAAGGTTTTCTAAACACCATGTTGTCTGTGAACTGTGATAGTTATCTTAGGAATTTCTGGTCTTGTTTACAGTAGTGTTTTACTTTGATTGGGTTACCTGGTAATGCTGTTTACCACAGAGAGTAATTTCATATATTCCGTTCTCTTCACTCCTTGGGAATACTTGAGGAGTTTTTTAAGTACTCTCTCATGAAGTGAAATGATCGGACATAGGACTTTTTCTTCTTTGGAGTTAGTTTTTTGTTTCTTTGCTTGTTTTATTTGTTTATTTTTCAATTACCCTTGCAATAAACTTAGCAGTAGTGATTTTTTTTTTCATGATGGAGTATAGGCGGTTATTTTTTGACTTCATTCTCATCTGTTGGTATCAATTCATGGACATATAATTATCCATTGTTGCCTCTTGTACACATTTTTATTTCGGCAGTGTCCGTTATAACGCATCTACATTCACTGCACTGCTTCAACTAACATTGGTCCTTATCTTTCATTTATCTTGATTGAAAGCTCTGTCACTTTTGTTGATACTTTCTGGAAGATCTTTCCTGTGGTTGATATAGTCTTAGGTTTACTGTATCCTATTTTGTTGATTTCAGTTGTAGGTTCAAGTTTTCTTCTATGGTAATTTTGGTTTCGTGTGGTACTTTTCCTGATTATTTGAGGCATAGGAAAATGATTTAACTATAGCATGACAGTACTACAGAATTTTCTTTTAGGCTATATGGTCTGTGTGTTCTGTGCAAGATTTGTGTCCATGGAGGGTATAATCCTGATGATCTCCTCTCAAACTTTTGACTGACGTTTTCTGATTGCTTATAAGGTTATATAATAGAGCTCTACAGTGTGTTCATCTGAGAGTACTAAATGGGATGATGTTAGTTTCCTGTTATTTGGTATCTTTCAGCTGTATCTTCACCATGCACCCAGAGTTTCCTGCGAACGTCGTGCTTAGGACATTCTCTTCAAAAAGTGCAAATGGGGGAACATAGTACCCTTGAGAATTTCCAGTTACTGATAGACCGGGTCAGCAATGGGGAGAGTGAAGGGCATCAAAGATATCCTGACGGCCATCTCCAAACAGTGACATCTGCCCATAGGAAGAATCTCACTGCCCCAACTGGTGAACAATATAAAGTATTTGGCAAAACTTGCACTCTCAAGTTAGCTACTTCTGTCAAGACGTGTGTTTCAGTAACCAAAAACTCAAATCAAATATTCAAACATAAATATTTGTTGAAGGAAGATTTTGAAAATCAGGAAAGTGACCTCATTCGTGTTGAAAATAAGTATTTGACCCAATGTGAAAATGAGATTGGACTGACCTTTCACTCAAATGTTTCTGAGAATCACATAATTAAAACTGAAGAAGAAAGTGTTAAGTGGAAACAACTTGAGGGGCACATCAGAAAGAGGTCAACTCAACAAAATTATGAGATGATTTTGAATGGACATAGAATTGCTATTTGCAGTGAATCGGAGATGAAATTTAACCAAGGCTCCAACATTAACAAATGTCTGCGTACTCATTTGCCAGAAAACCATGTTGAATGTAATAAAGGTGAGGAAGTCTTGTCTCAAAGACCTAAACATAACACACAAAACAGTACGCATCTGGAAGACAATCGTTATAAATACAGAGACCGTGGGAAAGCTCTACAGCTGTCCTCCAGTGTTGGTGATCATCAGACAAGTTGTGTGGGACAAAACCCATTCTCATGTAATAAGTCTGGAAACACATTTAGTCAGTCACCGAGACTAAATATACATAAGACAAATGGTACTGGAGAGAAAAGGTACACTTGTAAGGACTGTGGCCTAGTCTTTCATTGGCACTCAACACTATCTCAACATCAGCAAATTCATACTGGAGAGAAGTCCGACAACTGTGAAGAATGTGGTCAAACCTTTAAGGACTGCTCATCACAGAATACACAAGGGCAAATCCATATTACAGAGAGACATGACAAATGTCAACAATGTGGCAAGGCCTTTAATAGGCACTCCTACCTTACTAGACATCACAGCATGCATATTGGAGAGAAACCTTTCCAATGTAAAGAATGCACCCAAGCCTTTAAAGAGAACTCAAATGTCACTTATCATCACGGGGTTGTCACTGAAGAGAAACCTTACCAATGTAAAGAATATGACAAGGCCTTTCTTGAGCAGGCACACCTTAGTCAACATCTCAGAATTCATACTGCAGAAAAATCTCACAAATGTGAACAGTGTGGCAAGTCCTTTCGCCAACACTCACATCTTACTTTACATCTCAGAATTCATACTGGAGAGAAACCTTACAAATGTCAAGAATGTGGAATGGCCTTTCGCCAGCACTCAGACCTTACTAAACATCACAGAGTTCATACTGGAGAGAAACCTTACAAATGTGAAGAGTGTGGCAAGACATTTACCCGGTACTCAAGCCTTACTCTACATCTCAGAGTTCATACTGGAGAGACACCTTACAAATGTGAAGAATGTGGCAAGACCTTTATAAACCACTCAAACCTTACTCAACATCACAGAATTCATACTGGAGAGAAACCTTACAAATGTCAAGAATGTGGCAAGGCCTTTATCAAGCCCTCAAGCCTTTCTGAACATCACAGAATTCATACTGGAGAGAAACCTTACAAATGTCAAGAATGTGGCAATGCTTTTCGCCACCACTCAAGCCTTACTCTACATCTCAGAACTCATACTGGAGAGAAACCTTACAAATGTGAACAATGTGGCAAGGCCTTTAGCCAGCACTCAGTCCTTACTGTACATCACAGAATTCATACTGGAGAGAAACCTTACAAATGTCAAGAATGTGGCAAGGCCTTTATAAAACACTCAAACCTTTCTCTCCATCTCAGAATTCATACTGGAGAGAAACCTTACAAATGTCAAGAATGTGGCAAGGCCTTTATAAAACACTCAAGCCTTTCTGAGCATCACAGAATTCATAGTGGAGAGAAACCTTACAAGTGTCAAGAATGTGGCAAGGCCTTTAGCCGGTACTCAAGCCTTACTCTACATCTCAGAATTCATACTGGAGAGAAACCTCACAAATGTCAAGAATGTGGCAAGGCCTTTAGCCACCACTCAAGCCTTAGCCTCCATCTCAGAATTCATAGTGGAGAGAAACCTTACAAATGCCAAGAATGTGGCAAGGCCTTTAGCCGGTACTCAAGCCTTACTCTACATCTCAGAATTCATACTGGAGAGAAACCTTACAAATGTGAAGAATGTGGCAAGGCCTTTCGCCACCACTCAAGCCTTACTTTACATCTCAGAATTCATACTGGAGACAAACCTTACAAATCTTAACAATGTGGCAAGGCCTTTAGCCAGCACTCCATCCTTACTGTACATCAGAGAATTCATACTGCAGAGAAACCTTACAAATGTGAACAATGTGGCAAGGCCTTAATCAAGCCATCACACCTTAGTCAACATCTCAGGATTCATACTGGAGAGAAACCTTACAAATGTCAGGAATGTGGCAAGGCCTTTTGCCATCACCCACACCTTACTCAACATCTCCGAATGCATACCGGAGAGAAACCGTACCAATGTGAAGAGTGTGGCCAGGCCTTTCCCCACTGGTAAAAACTTTCCAAACATCACAGAATTCATATAAGAGAGAGGCTTGGAAAATGTATAAAGAATGTCAGTGCCTGTAAGTGGCCCTCAGCCACTACTGGACATCAGAGAATTCCTAGTGGAGAGTAACCATCGAAATGTAAACAACGTGGCAGGCTCTCCCTGCTCGTCCCAACGTACTCAACAATGTAGTTATCACATAGGAGCAAAACCGAAATGGAGAGAAAGTGGCCTCCCCTTTACATAGAATTCAATCTTTGCTCAGTGTCATAAAATGCTTCCTTGATGCAAACCCTAGATATGTAATGAATGATGAAAGACCATTATTTTAAATTACACTCCAGCAGACACCAAAGAGGGCTTAGAAGAAAGTAACTGGAAAGATAGATTTACAGAAGTATTGAACATCAAATATCACTAATGTTACAGACATCAAATAGAATGCAGCACATCAGTCACTCTGTTGAGACATTACACCAAAATACTTGTAGGGAATAATAGAAAGTTAGCACTTTAAACACATTGGTGCTATTCTGAGTTAGTGAATGGGTTTTGCCTAGCTATAATTATTTTTAATATGTGCTTTTTGGGAGCCATTCTGTACTCACTAGTTGAGAATACTCTTTGTGAGGTTAAGGCAGGTTTGCAAGGCCTCCTGCTGTCAGATGATGGCTGATATCCACCCCCACTCATTTGCTTTGGCTTGAGCACCAACCCCACAGGCACCTTGTTGATTGGTATCCAGAGTGAATTGTCCCGGTTTTCTGGCCCCAAAATGCTGTTTGCATCTTGTAAAGAAACTTATTGTAGGAACTCCTTTTGTGATTATGGGAGCAAACATTGTGTTCCCTGAGAATCCTGTTTTTCTTATACTTCCCCCCTTAAGCGGACAGGCTGTTGACCCTTGCTCCAGAAGAACTAACTTCCGCCTCTGCTATGCCAAAACCATTGTCTTGAATTTAAATGCCTAAGATACCTTCCTTCCCCATATGATATGCATCTAAAGCACCTACATCAATCACTGTTGATAAAGGTAATGCACGAGGCTTCTGCAAATCTATGTTCTGGAAATTTTTTCATAGCAAAGAAATTTGTCATCAGAAATCATTGTCTAAGGCAAATGCCACTTCTGTGCTTTTCCCCATACACTTACCCATAAATAAAGCTGAGTCTCAGTCAGAGCAGGGATGCCTGCCTGGTGACCAGAAAGAATCTCGTGGCTCTGTAGTCCCTCTCTCGCCGATGCCATCCATCCTTCAGGGACCCCTGGAGAGGGTGGAGGGTGACTCGGGCAAGTGGCATATGAACAGGTACCTGAAGGTAAGCCTTTCTCTTTAAGTCTTTGTCATTGTGTTAGGCGGATGGTTAGGATTCCACCATAGGGTGCCACTGACTCCCCGACATAAGATAAGTAGGGTTAGTTGGTGGATAAGCACGGAACTGTTTGTGAGAAGGTATGGGCCATAAAGAGTCTAAGCAAGGGAAACTCTTTATAGGTATAATACGGAACATGCTAACAAAAAACGGGGTAAAGGTATACCCTCACAGAATTGCTCCGTTTTTACGTTTTGTTCAAAAAGAGTTCCTGTGGTTCCCAGAGGAAGGAACTTTCAGCCTAGATACCTGGAATCAGGTTGAGGATGACATTGGACAACAGGATATTTCACAAGGACCTCAAAAGGTCCCAGTCAAAGTTCTTTCTGTATTGACGGTTAGATTGGGGATGTTAGACCCCTCAAAAGAGAATTTTGGAGTCTTCAGGCCCACAGCCCCTCCAAATGATAACAAGGTGGACTCAGGGACTGTCCACGCCACCACTACGAAGGTTTCAAATTGAACATGAAAAATTGGGCTTTCCCCATTCAGATTGCAGGGACTTTGCCTCCATCTGGGCCTCTTCCTCCCATGCCATTTTCAAAAGGAGTAGGGCTCCGAGCCGCCGTTAGAGAGGCCGCAAAAGAGGAGATACAGATTTTGTTTGCTGCTTCCCCGTTGCTCTAAAGTTACAATTTGATGGTGAACTTTCTTGGGAATTTCTTTCCTATAATATTGTTAAGGAACTAAAAACTACCTCTGCCAAATATGGGCTGCCTGCGTCCTATACACTCACATTGCTAGAGGCCCCAATATGCCGTTGGATGACACCTTAGGACTGGATTCAGGTTGCAGAAGCATGCCTGTCAGGAGGCCAATATCTGCTATGGAAAGCAGAATATGATGAGCTAGCTAGAAAAAAGCAGCAGTAAATAAAAAGACGAATAGAGACATTACCCTCAGGAAACTTCCGGGCGAGGGTGATTTGGACACTGCTCAAGCTCCAATGTGTCTTGACCAGGACACCTTACAACAGGTCACTGATTGTGCCTATAACGCATGGAGACCTTTGTCAGTCACAACAGGCAGGGAGGGCCGCTACCATGGGAGAAATCCAACAATGATCAGATGAAAGCTATAAGGATTTTTTTTTTCTAGACTCATACAAGCTGTTTAGGAGAGTGATAACTAGTGTTCAGGCCGTGGACATTCTCATTAAACAACTAGCATTTGAAAATGCCTTTTCTGCTTGCCAGTATTTTTACAGCCTATGAGAAAAACAGGCACCATAACTGATTATGTCAAACTGCGCAGAGTAAGTCCAGCCTTTATCCAGGGCCTGGCTGTTGCTGCAGATTTAAAGGGAGAAACAGACCCTCAATATGTCAGGTCCTTTCTTACAGTGGTCAGGAGGTACAAAGAGCAAAAAACCTTCCTCAAGGTCTAATTGCTATTCTTGTGGGCAAGTGGGCCATTTCAGTAGAGGCTGCCCTAGGTAAAAAGCAATTACCTCCCTGCCAAGTGCACCTGTTCCTCAGGTGATCAATACTAACAACATGCCCAGAACTATGTGTTCTAGGTTCAAAAGGGCTTTCACTGGGGACCAATCTCCAAAAATCTCAGGACCAGGGAAACAATTTGAGGGGCCAGCCCTGGGCCGAAACTAATTGGGGCAACATCCCTCAGTCTTCACAGTTGGTTCGCCAATTTCGATCTGTCTCCGAGCTCTATAGGGCAACCCCAGGTAGTGCAGGACTAGACCTCCCTTCCACCACCAGCCCAATATAATGCCTGAATCACCTCCTGTAACTATTCCCACCAGTATAAAGGGGCCCCAGCCCTCTGGGATAGTCGGACTCATATTGGGACGGAGCTCCATCTCCCTTCAGGGAATCACTATAATCCATGGGGTTGTTGATGCTGATTATCAGGGAGAGATCAAGGTGTTGGTGTCTCCTCCTTTTTTCACCAAGCACATTTTTAAGGATCAAAAAATTGCCCAGTTACTATTATTGCCTTATTATCACATAGGAAAGGATGCCTCTAATGCCCCCAGAGGAGGATGCGGCTTTGGGTCTAGTGATAGGGCCTTTTGGATACAGGAGATTAAGGCTCCAGACCCACTAAAGTATTACAGATTCAGGGAATCCCTATTCAAAGACTCCTAAACACCGGACCAGATGTCTCCTGCATCGCAGGAAAAGATTGACCGTCAGCATGGCCAACTCTAAATGCTTCTGCTACTCTTGTGGGTATAGGACAGGCTTCTAATGTGGCAAAAAAAACAAAAAAAAAAAAACAAAAAAAAAAACTCTCAAATTCTAAAATGGTCAGATGAGGGACAAAACTCAGGGACGTTTTGTCTTTATGTTCTTCCTACCATCCCCTTTTCTTCATTGGGACAAGAAATTTTATCCCAAATGGGAATGTAACTTTACACCCCAGGTGACAAGGTCGCTAGTCAGATGTTACAAGTGGGCTTCATCCCAACAAAAGTTTAGACAAGACACAACAGGGTCTAATAACTCCCGTGAATATAAAACCCAAATTGGTCAAAAAAGAGATTGGCTATCTAGGTTCGTAGAAGGGGCCATATTTTCTTTTCCTGATGACCCAATAATCTGGAAGTCAGGTGCTCCTGTTTGGGTAGAACAATGCCCTTTACTTCTGACAAAATAGCAGCAGCAAGACACCTTACAAAACAGCTTAAGGATGGACCTATCGAGCCTTCCAATAGTCTATGGAATTCTTCCATTTTTGTTAGTAGGAGAAAATCAGGTAAATGGAGATTGTTGCCAGATCTGAGGGCAATAAATGCAACTATGGAAAGTATGAGCTCTTTTCAACCAGGGAGCCCATCCCCTGTGGCAGTGCCAGAAGGTTCTCAAGTAATTGTGATAGATTTACAAGATTGTTTCTTCACATTCCCCTTTATCATGAGGATTGCCAGAGATTTGCCTTTAGTCTGCCTTCTGAAAACTTTAAGCAGCCTTATCCAAGGTATCGATGGAAGGTCTTGCGACAGGGAATGAAAAATACCCCTTCACTTTGCCCAAATTGGTAAATCTGGCCCTTGAACTGGTCAGACAGGCTTATAATGGCCTCTACCTCATTTATTCTATGGATGACATGCTTTTGGCTAATCTTGATGGACCAATGCTGCAAGAAATCCTAATGGAAACTTTCCCTGCTGTAATTTTGTCTAACACTAGCCCAAAGAAGATTCAAGTGGAACCGCCCTTTAATTACTTGGGCAGGATACTTACAACAGTGACCCCTCAACCTTCAAAACTAAGAAAAGACCATTTAGTCTCCCTATATTGTTCTTGAAAACTTTTAGGGGTCATTAGTTCGATTCGGCCCTACCTAAAAGTTACTACATCAGTTCTGAGGCTTCTTTTTGACATCCTTCAAGGAGATCCCGATCCCAAATCTTCATAGAGTCTCACATAGGAAGCTGAACAGGCCTTGCGTAAGGTCAAAGAGGCCATCAATTATCAAACTTTATCCAGGGTGGACTATCAAAACCCTTGGTCTTTAATTCTTCTGCCCACCAAACACACCCCTACTGGGTCTCTTTGGCAGGATGGGCCCTTAGAATGGATTCACCTCTCAGCTACTCCTAAAAAGGTTATGTCATACCCTGCCTTAATGGCCACCTTTATGACCATGGGACATAGGAGAAGTAACGAATTGTTTGGACAAGATGTGGCTCTTATAATTGTTCCTTACACTAGAGACAAATTAAACAACTTAAAATAGGATTGGCAAATTGCTATAGAAGGGTTTATTGGAGAAATTGGGTTTCACCTCCCTACCAATTCAGTTTTTCACTTTCTGAAAATTCTTCCCCTTATGTTCCCAAACACTAGGTATGAGCCCTTACCCCAGCCAGCTGCTTTGGTTTTTACAGATGGTTCCCTTAATGTAAAGGCTGTTACTATTATTGATGGTCATTCCCGTGTTCAAGTCACCAAGGAAACTTCTGCTCACTGAGCTCCATTAATGGCAGTCATTTCTGCTTTTGCCCATTTGACTGAGGTTCCCTTGAACTTGTATACGGACTCACGTTCTATAACAAGGTTGTTTCCCCACATTGAAACAGCCTCTCTTCCCGAGATTCGATCCACAAGTTTTCCCCTGCTTCACTAACTTCACAAAGACTCATCTACCTCTGATCTCAGTCTTTTTTCCCTTTGGCACAGTGGAGCTCATAGTCATTTGCCAGGCCCCTTATCTCCAGGAAATCAAGCTGATTTGCTTACTAGGGCGCTGATTCGCTTACTAGGGCGCTGATTCTTCAGCCCTGGAAGAAGTCCGCTTATGCCATAAATTACATCATCAAAGTGCTTCTGCACTCAGGCTCCAATTTAATATCTCTAGGGAAGCCGCTCGAGAAGGAGTCCACTTTTGTAAGTAATACCCACTCATTTTCCAGCCCTACCCTCTGGGGTCAGCCTAAGAGGCCTGAGACCCTATGATTTATGGCTAATGGATACTACCTATGTACCATCCCTTGGAATACTGTTATGTTCATGTATGTGTTGATACATTTTCGCATATCGTCTCTCCTGCCCATATAGGCGAAGCTTACAAAGATGTATTTCAACATCTTTTCTTTAGCTTTTCCTATTTGGAGATTCTGAAAGCTGTCAAACTGACAATGCACCAGCTTACACTTCTGTCGCTTTCAAAAGGTTTACTCCAACTTTCAAAACTTTTCTTGCCACAGGAATTCTTTACAATCCCCAGGGAGAAGAAATTGTTGAGAGTGTGCATCAGATCCTAAAGGCTCAATGAAAAAATTACAAGAAGGGGAGTTTAAGGATAGCTGTCCACATCACATTCTCTCCCATGCTTTGTTTGTCATTAATAACCTAAATATAGATCTTACCAACTGTGATATGTGTAAGCATTGAAATCCACCTTTACAGAAACCTACGACTTTGGTAAGATGGAAAGATTTACTTTCTGGTCGATGGAAGGGACCCGGTGGTGTACTAACCTGGGGGTGAGGGCATGCTTGTGTCTATCCACAGGATGCAGACTGCCCCCTGTGGATTCCAGATGTCGAGCCCTCCAACTCCTCTCTCGGCTGCCTCCTCTGCCATTCCGGGCCATGGAGCCTGGAAAGAATGAAGAGAAACCATCAGATCCTCAACCCCCTGCCTCATAGAGACCCGCGAATAGTAAGGACACTCACACAGACCATGAGTGAGCTCTCCTTGCAGAAAGATTGTCCCCGTTGCTGCTGCCGCCGCCGATCAGCCCGATCTATACGGGGCTCCACTCGTCCTTTATGGGGACAATTAAAATCCCTGACAGATGAGGCTATTACCCTCTTTGAATCTCAGGGAGCCACAGTCACTCCAGCTACACTGTTTGTAGCTCTTCTTGCATTATTGTCTTCTCAGGTCCATACGGGCTATGCCCTTAAACAACAGTATTGGGCTTCTATCCCAAACCCTCCTATGTTAAGGCCTGTAATGTGGGAAAATGAGCCTCTTTCTGTTTTCACTAACAATCTAGATCTACGTGGTGGCAGCACAGATGATGAGTTCTTGATGCCTTAAATCAATCCTGATTTTTCCTATATGAGAAAATCCAGTTCTACCATATGTTTTTCTTATGATCATGCTCTTAAGGGATGCCCTCCCGTCTCTATTAAGGGCCTGTTACTGATTCTCCAGCTGAAGTTAATAGAATACAGGCATTTTGGTCTCTATATATTTTGGCTCTGGGAGGTGGAGACCTTATTACAGACGAGGAACATTCCTTTCCTAAAAATTAAGTCACTGCAACAAGCCTCCTCCTTTCCAGACTCTTCCTAACGATAACTCAAATGGTGTCTGGATACTTATTGACGTTAACAAAGGTTATCCTCGCTGGTGGTCTGCTATGTATCCTATGGGAATAGGTTATTATCTGATATACACTAAACAACGTATGATTGGTCTAATCCCATGCCCTCTGTTAACCATAGGGATTCTGTTAAGAACTCACCTCTGGGGCGCCTGGGTGGCTCAGTCGTTTAACCCTCTGACTTTGGCTCAGGTCATGATTTCACGTTCGTGGGTTTGAGCCCTGCACCAGGCTGTGTGCTGACAGCTCAGACCCTGGAGCCTCTTTGGATTCTGTGTCTCCCTCTCTCTCTGCCCCTTCCCATCTCATGCTCCATATCTCTCTGTCTCAAAAAGAAATAAAACATTTTAAATAATAAAAGAAAAAAAAAACTCACCCAGATACTCTTGGACAGATACTCTTATACCTAGGCCCTTATCAGTTAAAGATGGCACGTTAATGGATGGTTCCCTCCTCTGCTGAGAACTACTATTGATGGCAGTCTCTTTAAACAAACTAACATTTGGCAGCTTGTGGCTGCAATGGGTCTTATTATACTGACTGGCCCAAATGTTCCTACCAATTATGCAGTCAAGCGCATATGCGGGTGTTCAAGTGCCCTATGCCTTCCTACATTCTAATATGGCCCATGGAAGGTTTAGTGTCAAATTGAAAATAGATGAACGTTACTTTACCACATGTACAGGGTGTGTTCTAACTAACTGCATTTCTCCGGAGAATGGAATTCAGGTTTTAGTGATATTAAGAGAACCTCCGTATGTTATGCTCCCTGTAATACTGAATTTACGTTGGTCTGAAATTATGGGTTGCAGGACATACAGGAGATCAATTATGCTCTCAAATGTCTAGAGCAATTCATCGGAACTGTTGTATTGGGCATTACGGCATGAATTGCCATCATAGGGTCTGTATCTGCTTCCACAGTCTCCCTTGTCCAGGAGGTACCCTACAGCTTAACCTGTTAACCAGTTGACAAAAATGTCTCTTTTGCATTGGCCACTCAGGAAATAATTGACAGGAAATTGGACACTAAGGTTAATGCGTTAGAAGAGACATTACTGTTTGTCAGAAATGAATTAAATTTTGTAAAATCTCTTTTGGCCCTTCAGTGTCACAAGAAGTATACTTGGATCTGTGTTACTTCTCTCCAACATAATGGTACCATCCACACTTGGGAAAATATCCAAAATCATCTACTTGGTATTTGGAACCCTTCTACTTTGAGCATTGATGTCCACACACTTCACGAACAGATCCAGATGATTAATGCGTCCTCTACCTTTATCTCTCCTGCACAGATTGCAACCTCCTTTCTGCAAGGGTTACAGAATCTCTTTAGCTCTCAGGGGCTAATTTCACTCCTGACAAATGTTGGCATGGTGGCTGGAGCGTGGATGCTCATTTTGTGCCTTGTTCCTTGTTTCTTTAAAATAACTAATCAAGACTTTTACAGCGCAAACGTTGACCTACACCAACCTCATTTAAAAGTAAAAAAGGAGGAGATGTTGAGAGACATTCTGAACTCACAAGTTGAGAATACTCTTTATGAGGTTAAGGCAGGTTTGCAAGACCTCCTGCCATCAGATGATGACCCATATCTACCCCCACTCAATTGTTTATGCTGGAGCACCATCCCACAAGGCACCTTGTTGATTGCTATCGGGAGTGACTTGTCTCCTGATTCTGGTTCTAATCTATGCTGATTGCACCGTGTGCAGGATCTTATCATAGGAGCTTCTTTTGTGATCATGAGAGTAGACATTGTTTCTTGAGAATCCTGTTTTTCTTATTCTCCCCCTTAAGCAGACAGACTATTGATTCCTGCTTACAAAAGAAGTAACTTCTGCCTTTGCTATGCTAAAAGCACTGTCTTGTATTTAAATGTGTAAGATACCTTCCTTTCCCATTTGATAAGCATCTAAATCACATACATCAATCACTATTGATAAAGGGTATGTATGAGTATTCTACAAATATATGTTCTGGGAAATTTTTACATACCAAAGAAATTTGTCATCAGAAATCATGGTCTAAGGCAAATGCCGGTTCTGTGCTGTTTCCCATACACTTAAGCCTAAATAAAGCTGAGTCTCAGCCAGTGGAGAGATACCTGCCTGTAAGTAAGAAAGGAACTTGAGGCTCTCTCACTTTCTTGCCGACACCGTTCATCCTTTAGGGAACCCTGGACGTGCTGGAACTGGACTCTGGCAGAAGTTAAAATACTGACACATGCAACCAGTACTTACTCTAAAACAAGTTTGAATTTGTTAAAGCAAATTTACACCAACTTACTTACATAGAAAGTTAACATTTTTAACATTTTTACAAATAAGTGCTTTTTAGGAAGAAGCTGGATGCCACTGTGCTAAGTTTCCATTGCTTTTGATTATAGTCGTTATTAATGCCTTGAGCACTGCCTGTGCTAGAATTGGTACAAACTCGGAAACAGTTGTGTACGTTTCATTTTTCGATAAGCCACGTATTCAGTTCTTCTACTGTGAGCTGTATTTGGAAGGCTCGTAGATAGGAGGATTTTTTTTTCATAATTTCTGGTGGGTATTTTGTCATAGCCTGTCAGCCTATCATGCTTATAGCGTTCTTTTGATTTAACAGCATCTTAACAATAGCCAAACAAAAAGAAAGAAAAAGGAGGGGGGAATCTCAGGTAACTCAGTCGTTTAGGCGCGCACCTCTTGATTTCATCTTAGGTCATATTCTCAAGGTTCTGTGATCCGTCTCCATGTGGTGCTCTGTGCTAACAGTGCAGAACCTGTTTGGGATTCTCTCTCTCCTTCTCTCCCCACACCCCCCCACCCCCCGCCTCACTTGCATGTGTGCCCACGTCGTGAGAATTCTCTCTCTAAAAATAAATAAATAAATATCATAACTAAAAGACCAAACTTATGAATTGGTCATTGCTTCCTTTTTAAAGCGGTCATGAATTATCTCTTCAATGTCTCACTGTGCAATGTTGCTAGAGTTTGGCATCTGGATCTCAATCTGCAATTTCTAGAGATTCCCCTGACTCCCTTCCTGAAAATCAGAACTTTTGTCTTCGAAGCCTCCCAAGAAACTCTTGCTTTTTTTTTTTTAGAAACTCTTTTTTTTGTTCATAATTCTGCAGAATATAACTTGGCCAGTCAAACCTATAAATTCTTTGTGTTGCTTGGGACTCACTTTATCTGGACCTCCTACTGGAATATAACCTCCTCAGGGAGTTTTAGTTCCCTGCTCTAGCATATGTAGGTGCTCCATATACTTTTAAAATTATAACAGCCGTATTGAAATATAATTTACATCCCATGAATTCAGTAATTTTTAGTATATTCACAGATTCACATACATCACCCTAATTTTAGAAGTCTTCATCACCTCATTAACAAAACCTCGTACTACCCACGAATCAGTCCATCCTGTCAGTTCCTGGCACCATTAATTTACTCTCTGTTTCTGTGGATTTGCCTATTTTGGACAATTCGTATAAATGGGATCATACAATATGTATGAGGCCTTCTGTGTTTTATAGGTTTAGTTTTTCAGTTTTGTTCTTTGATTCCTTTCACCTTACTTTTTGTATATGGTATGAGGTAGGGATCTAACTTCATTCTTTTATGTGTAAATATCCAGTTTTGCCAGAACCATTTTTTGCAAAAACTATTTTTTCCCTATTGAATTTTTCTGGCATTTTGTTGAACATTAGTTGACCAAATATCTAAGGGCTTATTTCTGGATTCTCAGTTCTATCCCACTGATCTATCTGACTGTCTTTATGCCAGTGACACACACTCCTGATTGCTGTAGCTTTGTAGTACGTTGAAGTTGGGAACTGTGAATCCTTCAACTTTTTTTTTTTTTTTTGTCTTCTTGGGTACCTTGTATTTCTATATGAATGTTAGAATCTGAAAAAGCAAGCAAGCAAACAAACAAACAAACAAACCCTCAGGTCTCCAAGTTCTAGAAATCTGTAATATCTCTGGCAGATTTACCACACTGCTTTCCAGCTCCTGTTTGGCTCAGGGCTTATTCTCTGGCAGTGCAGTTTTGTACTCAATAGAGTGTTGTTTCCTGGGGGGCTCAGTTGGTTAGAGTCATGTGGGAAAATTGTATCAGTGAATGATATGATATGGTGAGATGTTAAAGGGTTAAAAGAAAATATATGATGACCTACTTTAGTAATAATTTATTTTCTATGTTAGAATTATTTTATTTCTTTCAGTGCCTTTACAGTGCATGGCTTTCAGAAAAAGAAGATTCAGTGAACTGGCTCTAAGGATCAAAGTGAAATGTTATCAAGTCTTCAAAAACTGGCTGTATGCATTTTTTAGCTTTCAAAACTTTTTTTAAAACCCAGTAGTTGACAGTAACCCCAATATTTTATCTCTTTTTTTCTTTGCACTTTTAAACCACATGCTCATTGTTTTGGCTTAAACCATAGTCTATTCAATTATATCATATTGTAAATTTTCATTAAAATAGGGACAGCTGTATTAACTTAAATGGCTTGGGCTGGTATAACAAAACGCCATAGTCCGGGTGACATAAAAAACAAACATTTATTGCTCACACTTATGGAAGGTGGAAAGTCCAAGATCATTATGCCAGCAGATTTAGTTTTTGGTGAGGACCCTTTCCTGATTTTCAGACTGCACCTATTTACTTTATGTTCCCGTGGTAGAAAAGAGAGGAAGTTCTGGTGATGCTTTCCCACCTTTATATTTTTTAGTTTAAATTTTAGTTAGTTAACATACAGTGCAATAGTGGTTTCACCGGTAGGATTCAGTGGTTCGTCGCTACATACCACATCCTGTGCTCACCACAAGTGCCCTCCTTCATACCCATCTGCCATATAGCCCATCTCCTCTCTTTCTTAAATAAATTTTTATATTGAGATGTAATTGACATATCACATTATATTACATTCAGATGTACAGCATAATGATTCAGTGTTTGTATGTATTACAAAACGACCGCCATGATTAGTTAACAACCTCCCCCTCACACAGTTCTTTTCTTTTTCTTGTGATGAGAACTTTAAAGGTCTATCCTGTTAACAACTCTCACATACACCTTATGTTATTAACTGTGGTCGTCATGCCCCACATTACATTCCCCAAACTTATTTATTTTATCAATGGAAGTTTGTCCCTTTTGACCAACCTTCACCCATTCCTGCCTCTGGCAAGGGCATGAACCCCAATGTGAGGTCTCCACCCTCATGATGTCATCTAAACCTCATAACCTCTTAAGGCCCCACCTCTTAACACCATCACATTTTATGGATGTGTGTGAGAGTAGAGTTCAGCATGTTAACTTTGTGGGGACACATTCAGTCTATAACATCATGCCCGCTGACTCCCCAAATTCATGTCTTTGGCACATGCAAAATGCATGCATTCTATCTTATGAGTTCCAGAAGTCTTAACTGGTTCCAGAAACAGCTCTAGAGTATCAAGTCCAAGTTTCATCATCATCTAAATCAGATGTGGTTAGACTCCAGGTGCCATTCATCCTGAGGCCGACTTCCTATCCCGCTGTGACTCTATGAAACCGAGCAAGTCATGTGCTTCCAAAACGTGTTGTTACATCAGGCATGGGACAGACCTTCCCCTTCCAAAAAGGAGAAAAAGGCAAGAAGGAAGGAATGACAGGTTTCAAATAGGTCTACAACATAGCATAGCAAGGAAAATTCCATTAGATCTTAAGCCTCAAGGATAATCCTCTTGGGACTGATGCTCTGTCCTCCAGGAGCCCGGGAGAAGCAGCGTTGCTGCCAGGACTGCACACGTTAACTTCGTGTCTTCAGTTCCGCAGGGCACCACCCATGTGGCCCTCTGCAGTGGCTCTGCTCCTGCCTTACTGGGGAGCAGCATCCTGCCCCACAGATTGGAGGGCCAGCCCCACTCTTTGGAACCCAGGAGGCACTGACCCTGCTCTCTGGGCCTGTGGTGGGAGTGGAATCTCTTATGTCTCGAAATCACCTATATCATTCATCCCTTTTCTGGAGGAATAGCACATGTTGGCAGCCTTCCTTCATTCTGTCCATTTTTCTCTGTTTCCTTTCGTCTTGGCTGGCAGTGTTTCTGTTGGTATAATTCCATCTCCTATCCTGGCTTCTGTTGAGATGGCTGACTAGGTCTCTTGTTCCCACCCACACTGATCTTCGCAAGTGGTCAGTCAGCCATATCTTTAGTGTTCTCTTCTGAACACATCCTCTCTTTTTTTGGACTATGGATATGCTGAGGATTGGCCACATCTTTAAATTCTAGTGCCTTTATGGCAAATGATTATTCTTTATTTCATTCCCCTCTTCTCGCATTTTGCCACCAGCAAGAGAAGCCACTTTGCTTAGATATCTCCTCTGCTAAATAATCAATTTCATCGCATGAGTTCTACCTTCCTCAAAATACTGGAACATGAGTGTGATTCAGCCAAGGTCTTTATCACTTTATAACTAGCACCATGCTTCCCCCTGTTGCCAAAAATATCATCAACATTTTCATCTGAGACCTCATCAGAATGACTGTTACCACCCATATTTATACTAATATTTTGTCCATTTTAATTTCTGTATTCTTTGAAAACAGGACACCTTCCAGGTCTCTTTCTCTGAGCCCTTGCGAGAATTGCCTTTAGAAGTCCTTTCACGGAAATCTCCACTTTTTCTTTTTTGTCCTTTTTCTTTTTTTAAATTAATAGTTTATTGTCAAGTTGGTTTCAATATAACACCAAGTGCTCTTCCCCACATGTGCCCTCCTCCATGTCCATCACATCCCTTCCACTTTCCCCCATGCCCTTCAGCCCTCAGTTTGTTTTCAGTATTCAAGAGTCTCCCATAATTTGCCTCCCTCCCTCTCCCTAACTCTTTTTTCCCCTTTCCACTCCCCCATGGTCCTCTGTTACCTTTTTCCTGTTTGACTTATGAGTGAGAATATATGATATCTGTCCTTCTCTGCCTGACTTATTTCGCTAGCATGACACCTTTGAGGTCCATCCACATTGCTACGAATGGCCCGATGTCATTCTTCCTCATTGCCATGTAGTATTCCATTGTATAGATAAACCACGTCTTCTTGATCCATTCTTCAGTTGATGGACATTTAGGCTCTTTTCATGATTTGGCTGTTGTTGAAAGCACTGCTACAAACATTGGGGTACATGTGCCCGTACGCATCAAAAGAGGAAGTCAGATTTGATAGTGTATGTACGTGTAGGGCATCTACAAAGACATGGAAACTCCAGGGACAGTCAGGCAATATGAGGCTTAACTGGGCCTAGGGGAGGAGGTTGGGGGTCTGAGGACACCACGGGGAGAAAGACCATTAGGAAGGAGGTGAAGGGAGTTCTTTGGAAGACACTGGTGCTGTGTTAGGTAGAGAAGTTTCTTAGGCAAAGAGGAACCTTTGTTAATAGCTCTTGTCTTGGTTCAAGCAGGCAGTTGAGGGGAGATAAAGAGCTTTTCCAGAATCTGCTGGTTTCAAATTGCTTTTAACTCAACATGATGTGTATGCCTTGGTGGCCCATCTTGAGGCTGCCCACTTTGGTCTATATAAACCATGGAACCCTCTGGCTCTTCCTAGGAGCTGTCCTTGCTGTTTGAACAGAATCGGGGTGAACGGTTTGCCTGGGAATGGTCCCTAGGGTGTCAGCAGGGCCTGCTTCCCACTGACATAAATAAATGCTAGAAGGAATTTTGTTTGTTTCCTCATCTACCTATTCTTTTTCTTCCTTCCTCTCTGCTTTCTGACTTTCCTTTCAAGTTCCTGAGACCAAATCTGGTTCCTAAGAAACATCAAAGGGAGCCTGAGCCAGAGGCCTCTCAGGGCGTCCCCAGAAGCCTGCGTCTGTCTGTCATGTGGGACAGAATGACACCCACACAGGCCTGCTTTCTCCCTTGCTGCTTCTGGTGGCCATCGCAGGTAGGAGGCCATACCCGGGAGCCGCTAGCATCACACAGGAGCTTCCTGTCTTTGGCTTAAACAACTCAGAGCAGCTTGGAATGAAGGTGCCCTGCGCTTGCTTTGCAGCAGAATCCTTTTGCACATAAAAGGCACGCATGCTTGCGTGGTTTTTTGGAAACAGGAATTTTCTTTTTAAAATTTTTAATGTTTTCTTTTTCTTTCTTTTTTTTTTATTTTTAGAGATAGAGGGAGACAGTTCGAGACATAGACTCTGAAGCAGGCTCCAGGCTCTGAGCTGTCAACAGAGAGCCTGACACGGGTCTCGAACCGAAGACCTGTGCCAAAGGGGACTCTCAACCGACTAAGCCACCCAGGTGCCCCTGGAAACAGGAATTTAAACAGTTGTTTATTATCATGACTATTTTTGAAAAGATAAAGTCACATTTCACATATATTAGGAAAAGTTAATTTTCTTTTAATGTTCATTATTTTTTTTGAGAGAGAGAGAGAGACAGAGCTTGAGCAGGGGAGGGACAGAGAGGGAGGTAGACACAGAATCTAAAGCAGGCTCCAGGCTCTGAGCTGTCAGTACAGATGCTGAGGCAGGGTTGGAACCCATGAACCATGTGATCATGACCTGAGTGGAAGTCACGCTCAACCAACTGAGCCACCGAGGCACCCCATCTGAAAAATTTATCTATATCTTTAAAATAATCATTTAGGAGATCTTTTTGGAGAGCAAATGACCACACTTTCTTTTATACTAAATCTTTATTTTCATATATTCTGCTTGCCTTCCACGGACAGGATATGAATTCACTGGTGAGCAGCAATTCCGGTAATCTGTGCCCTGGCTAGGCCAGCTAGGGCCCCTTTGAATTTACTGAGGACTGAGGGTAGAGATACTATGATGAGAAAAACTGATTTTGTGTCCAGGGTTTATCAAAATATGGTGAAGCCATAATAATGCTTACGTGTGTTTAAAAAAATTTTTTTTTCAACAGAGTAAATGTAAAGATCTAATTAGCTTTGTTCCGGGCTTCGTGAATTGGGCAGAGTCCCTTGTAGTAGACAGAAGGGAGCTCTAAGGGGCTGTACAAAATGGAAGGATTTCATGGGCAGAAGGAGGCAAGGTCACCTTCCCTTCGAGGAAGTCAGGAAGTCTCGTCAGGTAACGGTCTGACTCTTGATTGTGGTTCAGGTCATGGTCTCAGGGTTTGTGGGCCTGAGCCTGGGGGCTCTGTGCTGATTCTCATCATCTCAGGCATACTCATCTCTTTCTGTCCTTCTTTGTCTCAAAATAAAGAAACTTAAAAGATAAATAAATAAATTAAATTAAATGCAGTTTTATCTGCACCCAGACCAGAATGCCTAGTGGGTTTGGCTCAGGAGTCTGAAGCAGCTAAATTGCTTTTTTCAGTTAGTTTATTTATTTTGAGAGGGAGCTCAAGCAGGAGAGGGCCAGAGAGAGGGAGAGAGAGAATCCCAAGCAGGCTCCGCACTGCCAGCCCTGAGCCCTACACGGGGCTCAAACCCCTGAACCGTGAGATCATTGTGTAAGCAGCTGGTCACTTAACAGATGGAGCCCCCAGGCCCCCCAGGAAGCAGCTGAATGATTACTGCTGCTGTAGAGTATCTGGGGGCTACTGCAGGGGATGCTGCCACCAGCAAAGCCCTGTCACTCCTCAGAGATTACTAATGTTTAGGCACTCTTCTGTGTTTATCCCAAATTCCTGCTTTTTCATTCCTTTTTTACTTTTCCTTGGGCTTCTTCCATTAGTTAAAAATTCCTGAGTTCCTGAGCCCTGGTAAAGTTATTTACAGTTTGCCTGTCTTCCCTCTCCATTGACACAATGCTGACGATATTTCGTTGATTTGTCATGCATCATGGGGGGCCTGCCACCGTCACAGAGCATGCTGGGACTGCGGAGAAGGTCGGAACACGGGTGCGCATTCTCTGGTCTTTGCACGAGTTGCCTTGAGTGAGTCTTAAGGAGTCTGAAGTAATCAGGGCAACTTGGCCCCACGGACGAAGGTCATTGCTGGAAACGGTCCCAGACTTCTTTATTTATCATTCAGGTCTCTGCTGAAGGCATGTCTGTCTATACAGACCATGGAGGTGAGTTGTGCAGCTACCCCAGGAGTTTCTGGAAGTCTCTTCCTTGATTGAAAACTGCTTTAAGCTTTGTCAAGGCTTCTGCCTTGGAAAGTTCTTCTCAGCCCCTTGCTGCAGGATCACAGCCTTCCTTCCGCACAGTGGTTTCCCTGACACACTTCTCCAGGTGGGCATTTCGCTGCCTGGTGGCCGACGCCAGCAGGAACATGGCAGCTCCGGTGGGGCAGTCTGTTCACCAGGTGACCTAACAGTTCTTCAGGGGAAACAAAGTGGGTCCTACCATATGTGTCTGAAAGAAATCTCTGGATTGGGTCTTTATTTAAAGGCCAATCAGGGACATGGTTGTATCTTTACAAAGAAAGGCAATAGTTTTTCAGAGTAGAGGTTGTAGTTCAAGATTATCTGTCTCTTCTACACCCTTCATCATCTCTTGATATTAATTAGAGATGCCTTTTCTTAAATGTTCGACTGGAGTGTTTTTTTTATTCTCTCTATATCTGACATGAAGCTTTTTGTTAGAATATAAAAGACAAACTATTAAGGTAATTTGTAAAAAGTAGATTTGCATTGGAGAAAATGTCATTTCTGTTGAGTTAGTTTGTTGCTAGCTTACTCAGTGGGAAAGACGCATATCTATATTATCTAATTTCTATTAAATTGGACCAAGTAGACTTTCCTCTAGAGTCAGTCCACACTCAGCAGAGCCCAACTTGAGGTTCCATCTCACAGCTGTGACCTGCGTCAACATCAAGACTTTGTCGTTTTATTGACTAAGCCACATAGGTGCCGCGGCATTCAACAATTTTTTAAATAATTATTTATTTTAGTTTTATGAGAGAGAGAGAGACCGACAGAGGGTGAACGGGAAAAAAGCAGAGGGGGGTGGGGACAAAATCTGAAGCAGGCTCCTGGCTCTGAGCTGTCAGTACCAAGCCTGTGTCAGGCTTGAACCCATGAACTGTGAGATCATGACCTGAGCCCAAGTCAGACACTGAAGTGACTGAGCCCCTCAGGGGCCTCAAACAGTTCTTTTAAAACCTATAACGTTGATGATGTGTGTACAGGTGAAAGCCAAGATGACTACGTACCTCCAGTTAGAAGTACTCTTTGTCACTACGAGGAAAGGAACAGTTTCCCTAACAGCCCTCACTAGGAAAAAGATCTCTTTCAACAAATAAATAAGAATAAAAGCGACTTTGCCCTTGGATTTCAGGGAACGAGAAAGTGCTGCCAAAGGTTCTAAGAGTCTCAGTTTCTGTCATTTTGTTTTGGACAGGTCGCCGCACTTGTGGCCCTGCACCACTGTGTCTGCAGGCCACTCAGTGGGGTGAGGGTGAGGGTGGGGGCGGGGTAGCACAGCCCTGATACCTGCCCCGTTTGCCCACTGGGAACATTTGTAGCTCATTATTTAGAGTCTGACTGAACCTCCTTGTTACAGACCTGTATTGAGGACAAGTTTTTCTCTCCGTTGAGATTTCCCTGTCCATTGATCTATCATCAGAATCACCTGTGAGACTAAATAATTAGTTTAAGAACAGCAATAATACGGTGTTAGGTTACCTTTATAAGTGATTTCTGGGTGAGGCGCCCAGTGCTGCAAATAATGTAAGAGCAATGCACAGATGGGAAAGGAGGCCTGCAAGGTACTAGGTGCAGGTGGGTGGGGGCGGGGCCGGTGGGGCACAGCTGGGCTGTGAGATGACCCGTGGGCTTTCTGTAAGGGGCGCTGGCCGCCCATTGCCGGCAGGATTCCTCACTAGAGAAAGTGGTGTTTGCAGGTGGGGCCCATGGTCAGTGCGGAGAGGGGAGGACCTACGCCAAGGCCATCGTTTCGCCCGCCGTTGAAAGTACGAGAATCACGCGGGGCCGCGGGGCCGCCTGCCCCCACCGGCCCCGCTGTGACCTGGCCTGGCTGCTGGAGGGCCGCTGCTGCTGCCTGCTGAGCCCCGGGGCGTGGGCTCCGTCGGGTCCCGTCTCACCTTCGTGCGCAGGCGGGCACCACGGCCAGACGGCGGGGAGGCGCTGCTGTCCGGGGGCGCGCCATCGGGACTCTGGGGGGACCCCTGATGATGTCGGGAAGGACCCGCCCTTCTTCCGCAGACTGGGGGCCGGACGACTACTGGGAGCCTGGACCCGAGCCTTTCAGCGCCCCCGGCGGGCAGGAGCCCCGGGAGTGGGGGCGCGCAGGCGCGCCTCTAGCCCTCCTCGCTTGGCCAGCCCTCAGGGGGCGCAGCCGCTGAGCGAGCCTGCAGGGACCCCGGACCCCAACCCCCCTCCCCCCCAAGCAGGCTGTTTCCCGCCCTGACGACTCCACCTTCAGGACAGGAATTGGGACAGGAGACTTCTCTGCTCCGGGAACCACCCAGAGGAGCTCTGGAGACGAGGTGCGCCTGGGTGCTGGGTGCTGGATTCGGAGGTGGCGGCGAGACTGCTGAGGTCGCGGGGCGTCAGTGCGGGCTGTGGAGTCCTCAGAGGTAGTTGTCTCCGGGCCCCTGGGTGGCTCTGTTGGTTAAGCATCTGACTTGGACTTTGGCTCAGGTCAAGACCTCGGGGTTTGTGATTTCTCTCTGTGCTGACAGCTTGGAGCCTGGAGCCTGCTTGTGATTCTGTGTGTCTTCCCCTCCCCCCTCACATTCTGGGTCTCTCAAAAAATAAACAGAAAGAAAAACAAAAAACGAAGTGCCTCCTAAGGGCACCTGCTTCCAGGGCCAAGCGCCTTACCTGTTAACAGAACATCCGCTTCCTCTGCTGATCCTTAGGCCAGGCCTGGAATAAAACAAACCCGTCACCGAATGATGACTTCGTGCTTCTCCCTCCAGGGGCCTCTGCCGGGATCTCAGGGGACCGATGATTTTACAGACCCCCCTGGAGCCCACATACCCAGCACATGGTCACCACAAATGGAGTTGTTTCAGCAAACCGGGACCTATTAACTAACCCAACTGCAGTCACGCTTCCCCAGGACTGATCTTAAAGATCATTCTGGAATGTCCACATCTGCACAGTGAGGTCATCCTTTTGTTCCCCAAAGGGAGGCAATCTTGCCTGAAATAATTCTGCTTTGGTTCATTATAATTTCCTAGTCCTGCATTTCAAACCTTTTCCTTTCCGTAGCCCTTTGGCCCTCCTTTCTCCTGCCACATAGGGTGCTGCCCGATTCATGCATCTTTCAATAAGGTCCATTAGGTCCAAAACCTTACTCAGTTGAGTTGTTGAAATTTAGCAGATTTGGCAGAGGAACGTTGGGATCTGAACTCCACTTCCGAAGGCATTCAGGGACAAGGAGAAATGCAGGCGTGGCACCTGGGATCCTCTGTGACCCTTCACAGACTGAGACACCTCTCAGGTCAACGTTGGTGAGCTTGTGTCATCGACATAGAAAAGCTGACCACGAGGCATTCATGATTCAAGATTCCCTTCCATTAGTAGGTGGCTGTTTCCTTGGCCAGAAAAACGTGTAAATGGGGCTGTGACCTGGAGCATCACCTTAACCCTTGAACGTGCTGCAGAATCTGCTGCTGACACAATGCCCGCCCAGCAAAAACCCTTCGACATTCTGGCCAAAGTCATGCTTGATAGGAGAGCCCTGGATTATCTTGGAGCCGAACAAGGAGGGTTCTGTGCTGCCACTCACTCACATGAGATCACTGAGCAAGCCTCTTGGCTCAAAAAGGTGACTCTTCCAGTGGGGACTTTTATCAGTGAAATGCGTTGGACCCGTGACAAAGCCACACACATTTAGCAGGTGAAGAGCCATGTAGGTAGCTTCAGAGAGAAGATTTCTTTGATTCTGGAAGGACAGCACTGTTTCAAAGAGGGAGTTCCAAAAATCCTAATCCTCCCCCTCAGATCATTCCATCCCAGGGAATTCTTGTCCTGCTTGAGTCTGGTTTTTTTTTTCCCATCAGTTCTGGAAATTTTTATCCAGTTCTGCTTTGAGATACCTTTTAACATTGTTTATTGGAAACCTCTGCTTGTCCACAGCCCTCTCCTTGAATCTCCTTCAAGGTGAAATACTCTGGCAGGAACACCTTTGCAAGAGATCAGAGTACTTTTTCGCTGCCTGATCACCACCATGGTGGGTCACATGCTCACTCCTGGGAAGGGCGTGTCCTGGTTCCTGCTGCCTTACTTACCCCTGCAGCGTCCCTGCCTGGCTGAAGTTCCATCTGACTACATGAGGGATCAGCTATAAACTGGCCAACAGCCGACTGCCTCACAGATCAGTGTGATCCAAGGAGACTCAAGTACGTTTTGTGACAATACAATCTAGAGAATTCTCACGTCCAAAGGACTCTCTCCTGATCTTCCTGAGGATCTCCACAGATTTAATAAGAAAGCTGCTGCTGTTTGAAAGCATCTGGAAAGGAGCAGAAAGGATAAGGATGCTAAGTTACAACTGATTCTGATCGAGAGCTGTGGTCACCGGTTGGCTCACTATTTTCAGACCAAATGAGTCCTCTCCCCTAGGTAGAAATATGAGTCATCCTCAGCCTCTGCCCTGGACTTATAAATGCGTTCATGTAGCCAGCAATAAAATCATGTCTAACTAGAAAAAAAAAAGGATTAGAAGAATAGTGTCATAAATATATTACAAAAGATTTTTAAAAATTCATTGTTAAGAGAGGTGATTGGGTTCCTTATAATGGCATTGATGAGGAAATTTATTTTCTTCTGTGACATAACATTTTAAGAGAACTAATTTATGACTAATAACATTATCCCAAGATACATCAGACTTGGGGTGCCTTGGGGGCTCAGCTGGATGTGTGTCTGATTCTTGATCCCAGTTTTCCAAGAAAAATTTGTCCTTTTAAAAAAGATAAAGCTGAATTCAAATTTTGTACTAATTTTAGTTCTGAAATTAAAACTCATTTATTTAAATTCAATACAATCATAGTCCTGATCACACCTAAAATTCCTTTCCCTTTTATTTACAGTAGTTTTAGTCACATATATTAGATTTTTAACCCCTGGATCTTTTTAAATCTTTCATGAAAATTAAGAAATATGCAAGAATGAACTTTTCCATTAGCATCTTATTCTTTGCTTTATAGCTTCTAGAAACGTGGTTTTACGTGGAAAATTTCTCAGAATCATATAATACTTCTTTAGTACTAGACCCAAAATGAAGAAAAAGTGGATAAATCTGTATGTAATAATGTTTCAGCATTTTATTTTTTAGGAAATGATCCGGATACTCCATAAATTTAACTTAGCAAAACGTCAACATTTTAGGTTATTAATATATTAGGAGAAACTGTTTCAAAAATGTCCCTAAAACCTTTTTATGTTAATTATATCTACTTAATTACTTATTGTTAACAACTACGTTTAGGTTACCTACAAGCATTTCATTAGATGTTAGACAATATCGGTCATTTTCCTGGGTCATTTATCTAGGTGACAGAGTTTATAACAAAGACATCATGGTCTTGGCTGATTACTAAACCCAGATGGAATTGCAATGCTGTTACCTTTAAAGACATGCCTATTTTCAATAAACCAGCCAACATGAACTAGCTTTTATATCAGATATTTCCTAGATGCTGTGAACCTGAAAAGCATTTGGGTTACTTTCTACTACATTATGAGAATTTAATTTATGTAAGTGTTGATTTGTTTAAGCCAATTCAATAGAACTCTATTACAAATTAATTCTGGTATTACCATTCAGAGGGAGAAAATACCACACATCTATGACACATACATACATATTGAGGCAGGGGCAAACGGAGACTTCCTGTTTGTTTTAAAACTTTAGCCATGATGGGGCACCTGGCTGGCCCAGTCAATAGGGCAGGTGACTCTTGGTCTCATGCTAGTGAGTTCAAGCCCCACACTGGGCACGGAGCCTATAGATAAATCAGTGAGTATGTAAATAAGTAAATAAGCAAGTAAGTAAATTAAAAAATGTAGTCCCGAGGCAGGTATGACAACATAACTAATTTACCATAAAAGATCAGAAGACCAGAAGGATGAAAGGTTATTGAAAATTCAGGCCAATGAGAAACCCACTGGAATAAGGTAAGTTTATCTGCTCAGATGGCTAAACCTTTTTCTATCACTATTTGTAGAGAAGACACGTGATTTTTCATTGGCCTAAATTTCTAATGACCTTTCCCCTTTTTGTTTTCCTCGGATTCCCTCACTAAAGTTTTAGGACATTGATTGTCAGAGGGACAGGGAAGGAATGTTAGTTCTTCCAGGAAGTTTTCAGTCACGACAAACATAATTCTGGTAGCATTGGGTGACCCCTCGGACTTGAGGCATTCCGAGAGACGGTGCAAAATAAATTTTATTTTTCTTTTTCTTTGGGGCACTACAGGCAGAGATCTGGGAGGGAGGGGGCTGACTGTGGTACAAATCTTACCTTAAGCCGGCTCCCTGTTTTCTAGGAGCCCACATGTATGTCCTAAGTGGAGTTTAAATTGTAGAGTGTAGCTGGAATATTTTTTGAAATGTGGCAAGGTTTTTGAAAATTAATTTTAATTTTAGTTTCCCCTTGGCTGTTTAAAGGGAATTATGTGGCCGTTTACCCTTAAATCCCTCATAGTCTTAGCAACACTGGAAGGGGCCTGACCTGGGGCCTTCCTTGGAGGGTAGATATGGGGGTGTCTGTAAGACCATCACGTTGGCTGAGTGTGTATAGCCTTGGTTCCACATCTTTTCCAAGTCCTCACCTATGATCAGGAATGATGACCTCCTGTTCTGTTTTCCTTCATGTTATTAATCCATTAATCTCAGAAGGTAATCTATGTATTACAAACCTTGAGGATCCTCCCTGTATTTAGGAAATTCCCTAACTATCGGGTCTAGATCAGCCTTTGAGCTAGGAGAGAACATGGACTCTGGGGATAGAACGGATGACCGGGTTTCCAGTCACGTGGAGGACTGCGGTCCACACTGCCAGCAGTCCCCTGTGTGGAACTAGTGATTTCAGACAAATGGGGAACGTTGCAATGCAAGTGAGATCAGGAACTCAGGGCAAGGAGGGCATAGCCCAGAACTGATGGAACTTATCTAGGGTCCTTGGGGAAGGTGAGAAAGATAAATCAGACAGGGGCTCCCGGGTGCCACGCCTGCATTTCTCCTTGTCCCTGAATGCCTTCAGAAGTGCAGATCAGAGCCCTCTGTTCCTCTGCCAAATCGGCTAAATTACAACAACTCAACTGAGTAAGGTTTTGAGACCTAATGGACCTTACTGAATGATTCATGGAGTCTCTCTGGCAAGAGAAAGGAGGTCTGAGGAGCTGTACAGGCAGGAAGACTTTTGGAGGCAGAAGGGGGGAAAGAAAAAATTATTTCTGGCTAGGGTGGTTCACCAATAGTGGGCAGGCAGTTACCTCACTGGTGATGCCCAGACCATTCCAGACTGGGCAGTTAAGACTACATTCTTGGGAGGGTTGTACTGCAATTAGGTTAGGAGATAAGTCTTGGTTTGCTAAGGTGGGGCTTAGTGCCAGTGACTGCACTGCCTGCTATTACTTTTCAAGTCACATTAAGTGTTTTTGAACTGAAGTGAGTTGTAGATAATCCTTGAACTAGTGTTGATAAACATTATTTCTGCAGCATAAGAAAAATAATTCTATTCTGCCGACGTACAACTTTTGGAATTAATGACCAAGCCAAAGATTTCTTCCCTCACCACCAAAGTATTTAAAATAGTACAATTGTATTTAATACAGATGTCAAGAAACTTCCATGGGGAAAAGAATTGTCTTCTCAACAAACAGTACTGGGACAGCAGGAGAGCCGCATACAAAGTCGGAATTTAGACCTCGACCTTAAGCTACACAAATTAAGTCAGGATGGATTGAAGGGAATCAGAATGGGACCTCAAAATATGTCTCTGGGGCATAAGGATGATTTGAACAGATTATTTCTGAGAGAAAGCACTCAGGAGAGAAGCTCTAAAAAATAGTAGAATTGATCTGTAATCCCTTTTGTCAGGGAAATCTCCATCTGTAAGTGTCTCTTCCTCTGAACCAGAATGAGAATGATTCCCAGTTGGTGGAAACTCTTATCACTGGAGAAGGCAGGGACTGAAACCTGGGTAAGTATCTTACCTTTGTTTTAGGTGTTTTTCAGGGTAACCTGTCATAACTGGGCCCTCACGTCCAACAATCTCTTTGTCTTCAGTCAAATGGTCTCCTTCTCTAATTAATTTAAGACTCTTGATCCTTAGGGAAATGCAAATGAAAGCCACCCTGCAATGCCACTTGCCCCCTGTGGCTACAATAATAAAAAAAGGGGGACCCAGTCTCTGTAAGGACCCAGAGAGATGAGAGCCCTCAGGCGCTGCTGGTGGGAAATGGCACAGGCCCTTTAATACAGTCCAGCAGTTCCTCAGAAACATAAACCCAGAGTTCCTTTCCTACCCAGTCATTGAACTGCTAAGTAACTACCCAAGAGAAAGGAAAACACCTGTGGATGCAAAGTCTTGTGCACAAATGTACAGACAGATGTTATTCACAAATTGGTGTGACTGCATAGGACAAATTCAAGAAATTGAAACAAATGAAGATTGCATCTGTGGAGGATAAGCGACATTTTCTACAGTTTTGTTTTCAAGTGGGCAAGACTGGACTAAGATGTACCTAAAACAAGTTGTTTCGAAGTAATTAAGAGTAGAAGAAAAGAAACAAGAGCCATTGGAGACCCCCATTGATGACGCCAGGCTGAAAATGGAAGGGGTTGTAATAGGGGGTGGGCAGAGGGGTTCCGTTGTTTCCCTAGAGGGCCCACTGCCGTGGGTGGGGTGTGTGAGAGAGACCCTGACTACAGAGAACTTCGCTGGGGTCCTCTGTGGAGCTCATGGAGAGGAAACCAAGGGGTGAAAGCAGAGACCCCGCTTTGCCTCTCCAGCCCAGAGAGGCAGCATGTGGGAAAGCTGATCAAGTAGAATTGAGGGAGGGGAGGAATTGTAATCACCATCAGCCAGCTCCTGGTGACTGGGAAGCCTTGGACCACGGTCTGGAGACTCCCTTTCTGCACTTACTGCACATGTTCCGTGCTGGAGCCCTGGGTTATTATTACCCGGGTTATTCCCTTATTATTCCCAGGTCCACTGAGCCTGGCCTCACCTGTGAAAGTGTTGACTTGCAGACAAGCTCCTAGAATTGACAGGAAGGTTGCAAAACTTTCTAAATACTCTCCACCACTGAGGCCTGAAGAATAGACCCCTTCTCGATAGGATGTTTATAACCAACTTGTTAAAACAGACGACGTTACTGGTGTTATGATGTGCGCATACACAGCCGGCTCAGCCCATGTCCCTTTCTCTGTCACACAGCCAGAAGAGCCACCCTGTCTGTGGCGTCGGCCTTCACAGACGGAACCGTGGGTATCAGGGACACATAAGAGTGACCGCCCCACGGGCTGCAGATTTATCAGTGGTCCGTGTGCAGGCTGGGAGGCCTCACAGCCCTGTGAGGAAGTGTGATCGTCTCCCTCACAGTGCAGGTGCTGCCAGCCCTCCAGGGGCCTTCATTATGGCCTTTGTCTCCTGTGTGTCTCACTTGTCCATGAAAACTTCTTCGGGGCCTAGCTATTGGATATGGAATTAATGCACTTGTTAGAAAATCTCCTTTTGACGAAGCATATGAGATGAGCAATCGGAAAATGTCTGTAACACACACAGGGAGGGTTGCCTTCGTCGAGGGTTGGAGTTCCTTCCTTCTCCTGCATGTGGAAGGGGCCCTTGTGTGACTCCAGGCATCTACGCAAATGACAGTGGGTGGAAAACATGCCCTGCTTTTGGAGGTACGTTCATGTCGACCAATGGAGATACAGGACAATGTATGACACCGTATGATCAGTCTCCGTGCGCCCGGTATTTGCATCAGTGTGCAGTTCATCACAAAGCTGCTACCAGACCCTGTAAAGAATCGATCCTTGGTTGTTGGAAGGAGAGCCGTTGTCAGCTGGCAATGCTGTCCCGTTTTGCAAACATACAGAAATCCCACTGACGTGACATTTTGTGTCTGTTCACATATCAGTGACAACATTTTCCACTTCACAACGTGAAAACAGAATTTCAAATGAGACTATTTACATGAGGAAACGTACCGTGTTTTGATTTCTCCAAAGCAGGACGACTCACTTACAGGAAACTGGGATTTTTCATCTGTCACACGAACTAGTTCTGAATTAAATTCAGCTGGCTCCCTTTCAGGTCTAAAAGTCTGTGATTCTGTGTGGCACGTTTTGTCTTGTTCTCTTTCGAAGTAGAAATGGGCAGTTTTCTTGTCTGGAACTACCTTTCTTTGGATTTACACCTCAGTAGTTAGGGTAGTAAAACGTGTCTTATAAATCATGTATAAGCGCCTCTCAATTCTTTACGAATCTGTCAGTTCAGACACCTCTGTAAAATCCTCAGCCTGGCAGCATGTTCTAGGGCAGGGGTGACTAGAAGTGGCATTTCAGTGTGCTGCATCAGCTTGACTCCTGTCACTGTGCTTTTTAAAATTTCCAGTTGAGCGCAATCAATCCTCTTAAATTTGGTGGAAATCCGGAGAAAGTAGAGATGATAGTCCAGGGAGAAGACATCGACCTGGGAGCACGTAATACATGGCCATTGAAATCTGTGTAGTTACACCATTTCAGACAAAACAAAGTTAAGCATGAAGACTGTAAATCACAGAAGTGTACTCTTCTTGCATTTCACTCTAGGTTTCATTGATTTTTAAATCTTTCTAGAAAGTACAGATGACCCGAATATAGTGAGTTCTCGCTGGGAAGAAATTAACAGCCCTTCCGAGAGGACACCCCAGCGCAGGCCCCCATCCTACGTCTGTCTGACCTTGTTCCTGGAAGCTGTACTTTCAGGCAAGTGGTTTCCCCTCCTTCACTGTGCTTTCCAGTACTTGTGTCCTGACCATTTCCTTAAATCGATGCCTGTAACATACGCCCTGCCGTTCTAGCTTTGACCGAGAGGCGAGGCAGATTTGGCTTCCTTGGGGGTTTTGGTTGGCAGCCCCCTCAGACTGAAATCCTCACCGATGAATACCCACTAAAGGTGCCTGGTTATTAGAAACGTTCGGTTTCGGTTGTCAGGAGTGGGATGCGGATGGCATCTCTGTGCTGGGTTGAGTTCTGAAAGAGAGAGAGTTCGTATCTTCAGAGACGAAGGCCAAGTCATATGATTTATCTATTTTCATATTCTTTTTATTTTCCAAGTATATATATATTTTTATTTTTCTAAGTTTACTTATTTTGAGAGAGAGAGGGCATGCATGCACAGGACAGGGGCAGAGAGGGAGAGAGAGAATCGCAAGAAAGGCTCCAGTGCCTTAAGCGCAGAGCCCAAAGTGGGGCTTGAATTCACAAACTGTGAGATCACGACCTGAGCCGAAATCGAGAGTCAGACACTTAACCAACCGAGCCACCCAGGTGCCGCTATAATTTCTTTCTCATTGCCGAGTACTGTCCCATCATACAGTTGTACCACAATTTCTGTATCCTCTGGACTGTTTACAGCTTTAAAAAAATTAGTTTTAAATGTTCATTAATTTTTGAAGGAGAGAGAGAGACCAAGCAGGAGCGGGGTAGGAACAGAGAGAGAGAGTGACACAGAATCTGAGGCAGGCTCCAGACTCTGAGATGTCAGCACATGAGGCCTGAACCCATGAACTGTGAGATCATGTCCTGAGCCAAAGTCAGATGCTTAACTGACTAAGTCACCCAGGCGCCCCAGGCTGTTACAGCTTTGAACATTACAAATAAGGCTGCCATCAACATTTGATATAAGTCATTGTGTGCACATATATTTTTATGTTTCTGGGGTAAATGCCCAAGAGTGGAAAGGTCAGGTCCTATGGTGATTTTAAGCTTAATACTTTAAGAGGTTGGCAGACTCTCCTGCGGAGGGGGTACTGTGTTACATTCCAGACTTCAGTTCATGAGCGCATGAGACCTCCAGCCTCCGCATCCTCACCAGCACTTGGGAGCGTCAGTCTGTTCAATTTTACCTCATTTGATGGGTGGTAGTATCTCGTTTTGGTTTTAGTTTGCATTTTCCTGATGACTAATGACATTAGGCACATTTTCAGAAGCTTGTTGACCATTCTTAGAACTTATTTTGTGAAGTGTACTTTTCCTCTTTTATTTTAGTTTTTAAACTTTTTTTAATGTTTACTTAGGATTGAGACAGAGAGAAGCAGAGAATGTGTGGTGGAGGGACAGAGAGAAAGGGAGACACAGAATCCGAAGCAGGCTCCAGGGTCTGACCTGTTAGCACAGAGTATGACACGGGGCTCGAACCCACAAACCATGAGATCATGACCTGGGCTGAAGTCAGTCGCTTAACAGACTGAACCACCGAGGCGCCCTCAGTTTAGTTTTTAAATGCCCCTTTATTTTTTTTAAGCGAACTAACCCTAAGATGGGGTCTGTACCCACAACCCCAAGACCCAGAGTTGCATGCTCTACTGACTGAGTCAGTCAGGTGCCGCTCCGTTTCTTATTTTAAATATATTATTGGTGTGCATGAGTGGCTCAGTTGGTTGAGGGTCCAACTCTTGATTTTGGCTCAGGTCATGATCCCAGGATCATGGGATCGAGCCCTGTATGGGGCTCTCTGTTTAGTGTGGAGTCTGCCTGACAGTCTTCCTCTGCTCCTTTCCCCTGTTCACTCTCAATCTTGCTCTCTCTTTCTCATTAAATAAATAAATAAATAAATTTTCTGGGGATTTTTTCTTGTGGCTTTTGGTAAGATTATTTTGCAAGAAATCTGCCTATCCATCTAAGTTGTCAAATTTGTTGGCACAGAGGGTTCCATAGTATTTTCATCTGATCCTTCCATGCCTCTAGGGTCTGTGATGATAGTCCCATTTTCATTACCACCATTGGTGATTCATAGTCTCTTTTCTTTTCTATCAATCTAATTAGGATTTTTGTTAATTTTGTTTATATTTTCAAAGAACCACAGACTGGAGGTATGTTAATTATGTCTGTTTTCTAGTTTGTTGATTTCTACTCTTATGGCTACTATTTCTTTACTTCTATTTACTTTTGATTTACTTTGGTCTTATTATCAATTCTTAAACCAGAATCTTGGATCATTCATATTGGATCCTCCTTAAATGTCTGTAATGCTTTTAAAACTATACTTTTCCTCTACTATTTGCCTGAATCCTAAACATTTTGGTTTATTATATACCCTTTTAAGAATCTGCTTATTTCAAAGAAAGCGTGTATATTCATACTGCTTTGAAATCCATTCCTGGATCTATTCATGCACACCTATATTTGTAAAACTTCTGAAGGCTCACTAGGTTGTTTTTAATAAAAATTTTTTAATGTTTATTTACTTTTGAGAGAGATAGAGACTGAGTGCATGCGGGGGAGGGACAGAGAGAGAGAAGGAGATGCAGAATCTGAAGGAGGCTCCAGGCTGTTAGCACAGATCCTGATGTGGGGCTTGAACTCACGAGCCACGAGATCATGACGTGAGCTGAAGTCAGACGCTTAACCAACTGAGCCAAGAGGCGCCCCAGAATCTGACTAGGTTCAGAAATTCCCAAGCATCTGACTGTATTCATCTCTGGAGCATTTTTCATTGTATGTATGTTGTGAACACTTCTGTCTTGGTTTATTTGTCATCTCAGCTTAAGAAGCAGTTTCCTGCTTTAGGGGGGCTACCATTTAAAGAACAGAAAATAGTACGTGTTGGTGAGGACATGATGAAATGGGAGGCCTTGTGCATTGCTGGTAGGAATGTGCAATGATGCAGCTGCTTGGGAGACAGTTTGGCAGTTCCTCAATAAAGGAAACCTAGGATGACCATATCTGCAGTCTCACTTGTAGGTATGTACCCAGAACAATTGACAGCAGGGATTCAGAGACTTGTATTCCACTGCAGTCTGTTTGGACTACTACAACAAAATACTACAGACTGGGTGGCTTATAAATGACAGAAATTTGTTCCTCATAATTCTGGAGGAGTGGGCAGTCCTAGATCAGGGTACTGGCAGATCGGGTGCATGGCGAGGGCCCGTTTCCTGGTTCATAGACGGTCACCTTCTCGCTGTGTTCTCACATGGCAGGAGGGGTGAGAAGGGGTGAGGGAACTCTCTCGAAGGTCTCCTTTACAAGGGTGCACCAATCCCATTCTCTGCACTCATGATATAATCACCTCTTGAAGGCCCCACTCCAGATACTAATCACATTAGGGATTAGGTTTGCTCATATGAATATGAGGCAGGGGACACAAATATTCAGTCTGTAACATGCACCAATGTTCATGCCAGCATTCGCCACAATAGCCAAAAGGAGGAATAACCAAAATGTCCATCCGCAGATGAATGGGTAATGCGGGTATGAACATATTGCACAATATTATTCAGCCTTCGAAAATGAAATTCTGACACATCTTATCACATGGATGAACCTTGAAGACATTAGGTGAACCGAATGAAGCCATTCTCATAGGACAAATGATCCTGCTTTCATGAAGTAGACAAATTCATCAGGATACAAAGCAGAATAATGGTTGCCTTGGGCAGGGCACACTGAAATAGGTAAGTGGGGAGTTAGTGCCTAATGAATACAGAGTTTCAGTTTGGGATGATGCCAAAGTTCTGTAAATGGGAGGCCAGAGGGATCACACAACAGTGTGAATGTACTAAACACGACTCAATTACACAGTTAAAAATCATTGTAATTGTAAGCTTTATGTTATATATTCCTAAAAAAAGAATATATGGAAACTTACCTAGCTTTACAAGCTTATTTTATTATTAAGAGAGGATCCCTACGATGAACGGGTAAAGAAGAGGTGGTATATCTATACACTGGAGTTTTACTCGGCTTGAATACAAATGAAACCTTGCCAGTTGCAACTATGTGGATGGATCTGGAGGGTATTATGCTAAGCAAGATAGTCAGAGAAAGACAAATATCATGTGACATCACTCATATGAGGAGTTTGAGATCCAAAACAGATGAACATAAAGGAAGGGAAGCAAAAATAATATAAAAACAGGGAGGGGAAAAACATAAGAGGTCTTAAATATGGAGAACAAACAGAGGGTTCCTGGAAGGGTTGTGACAGGGGGGGTGGGCTAAATTGGTAAGGGGCATTAAGGAATCTACTTCTGAAGTCGTTGTGGCACTATATGCTAACTCACTAGGATGTAAGTTAAAACAATAAATAATAAATAAAACTAAATTTAAAAGTTATAAGAAAGTGGATGCTAAGGAATCTGCAGGCTCTGTGAAGGCTGAGTGAACAGCTACATGGAGCATCTAATGCTCGTGTGTGCTTTTTTTTCTTAAGACTTTATTGTTTTTGTAGAGCAGTTTTCGGTTTTACAATACAATTGAGATGAAGGTACAGCGGTCTCCCACGTGCCATCTGCCCCAACGTGTGCATAGCCGCCCCCATCGTCAGCATCACTCGCAAGCATTGCATGTGTTTTACCCAGGGTGAGTCCACACTACCGCGTCCTATCCAGTTGAAGTCTGTCGTCCAAGCCTGCAGCCTTAGGGTCCCTCTTGCTGTCGGGCGTTCTGTGGGTGTGGACAAATGCGTAGTGGCACATAGCTGTCATCGTCTCATACACAGGTATCACGCAGACACCTGTCATATTCTCTGCCCTAAGCATGCTCTGTGCTCCACCAATTCGTCCATCTCCCCTGCCCCCTCCCTGGCCAACACTGATCTGTTGACTGTCTTCAGAGTTTTGCCTCTTCCAGAATGTCATTAGTCGGAATTATACATTAAGGAGCCTCCTCAGATTGGCTTCTTTTACTTCGTGAAATGCATTTATGGCTCTTCCTTGGCTTTTCATGGCTTCAAAGCTCGTTGCCTTTTAGTTCTAACTGACATTCCATTGTGTGGATAGACCACAGTTTATGTCTCCGTTCCTCTACTGAAGGACCTTCTGGTCGCATCCTCCTTTTGGCAATGCTAATAAAGCTGCCGTCAAGATCCATGGGCAGATTTTCAGGTGGACTTAAGTCTTCAGCTCCTTTGGGTGAATCCCAGGCAGTGTGATTGCTGGATCAGAGGGGAAGAATATGTCCAGTCTTGGCAGACACCCCTGAGCTGCCTTGCAAAGGGGGGGACCCTTTGGCTTTCCCAGCAGCAGTGAAGGCGAGCTTTTGCTCCGCTCCCTCACCAGCACTGGGTGTGAGCAGTGTTCTGGAGCTTGGCCATTCGAACAGGTGTGCAGTGGTATCTCATCATTGTTTTAATTTGCATTGCCCGGATGATGACACGAGGTGGGGCGTCTTCTCACCTGCCTGTTTGTCATCTGCTGTCTCCTTTGAGGAGGGGTCTGTGTGTTCATTTTTAGTTCACCCCCTGGCCAGGCAGTCCACAACTTGATCCAGAAGAAATACAGCGTTTCAAGGGACAAGTAATAATTTAGGAGTTAAAAATATAGTTTTTTCTTATAGTAAAAATAATGCAGGGGCGCCTGGGTGGCTCGGTTGGTCAAATGTCCGACTTCAGCTCAGGTCAAATTCTCACAGTTTGTGGGTTTGAGCCCTGCATTGGACTAAGTGCTGACAGTGCGGACCCTGCTTGACATTCTCTCTCTCCCTCTCTCTCTGTCCTTGTCCTGCTCTCTTCTTTCTCTCAAAATGAATAAATAAGCTGAAGAAAGAAAAAAACACCTTTGAAAGACTCATGCATGTTTCCCATGAAATTTTTTAAAACTCAGAATATATCTATAATTAGAAGAAAATTAAATTTCTGTCTAGAAATAAATACCCTTAACTCTATGTCATTTACATTTATGGTGTTTTTTTGTTTCTACATAAACTTAAAACTTGTTTTCTGATTATATCAAAATGTATATGATGTTTGGAAGCTGTCTTCTATATCCTTTTAGTAAAAATTTAAGAGTTCTGTCTTTCACCTCTACATTTTTATCCATCTAGAGTCGACTGTGTATCTACTGTTGGCAGAGTCAGTTTAATTTTCCCCCATACGGATAATCATCCAGTGGTCTTAGTACATGTATTGTCTGGGGGGCGTATCCTTTCCCAGTCTGTGAGGCCACATCTCTGTCAAGTTCTCACTCATGTGGGTCTGCATTTGTATTCATATATTATGCATTTCCATGTCCTTAAATATTCTGTAACATCATGTTAGATGCGGGCTGATACATTGCATTTTATTAATTCAGCCCCGTATTCAGTGTTTGGGCTAACATCCTCATAGTTAAGGTTAAAAGTATAAATAAAACCTCTGGATCAGAGGCCTGTAGGTTTTTAAGGAGTTTGACACATGTGGCCATATTAGTGTCTACTTTTTATCCCAGGGTTTCACTCAGATAGACTTGTGGGACAGCTTTATCATATAAAGGCCTGTGGGAACTTCTGAAAAGTTATTATTCAAAAACTTCGCTAGAGCATATTTTTTGGAATAAATTTATCTATCGTGAAAAACCACTTTAAAGGTACTTTTGAATCATTTTATTCAATTTTTTATTTAAAGTCTAGTGAGTTAACATCCAGTGCAATATTGGTCTCAGCAGTTGAATCAGTGATTCTTCACTTACATACAACATCCTGTGCTGGTCACAAGTGTCCTCTTTATACCCATCGCTCATCTAGCCCATCCCCCACCCCATCTCCCTGCATCAACCCTCAGTTTGTTCTGTATAGTTAAGAGTCTCTTTCAGTTTGTTTCCCTCTCTTTTTTCCCCTTCCTTCCCATATTTTCATCTGTTTTGTTTCTTAAATTTTACATATGAATGAAGCAAATGATACTTGTCTTTCTCTGACTGACTTATGTGGCTCAGCATAGAACACTGTAGCTCCATTGACGTTGTTGCAAATGGCAAGATTTCATTCTTTTTAATGGCTGAGTAGTATTCCATGGTGTACATATACCGCATCTTTATCCATTCATCGGTTGGCAGACATTTGGGATCTCTCCATAATCTGTTGTTGCTAATGCTGCTACAAAGATTGTGGTTCATGTACCTCTTCAAATCTATATTCATTTTTTTTAATTTTTAACGTTTTATTTATTGTTGAGAGAGAAAGACAGCGTGAGCAGGGGAGGGTCAGAGAGAGCTAGACACAGAATCCAAAGACATGCTCCAGGCTCTGAGCTAGCTGTCAGCACAGAGCCCAAAACGGGGCTCAAACCCACAAACTTTGAGATCATGACCTGAGCCGAAGACAGACACTTAACCGAGTGAGCCACCCTGGTGCCCCCCCCCAATCTATATTCTTGTATCCTTGAGTAATTTCTGGATCGTAGGTTAGTTCTATGTTTTAGTATTTGAGGAACCGCCAGACTGTTTTCCAGAGTGGTTGCATCAGTTTGCACTCCCGTGAACAGTGTATGAGGATTCCCCTTTCTCCACATCCTCACCAACACGTGTGGTTTCTTGTGTTGTTCATTTTAGCCATTCTGACAGGTGTTATGTGATCTCATTGTACTTTTGATACACATTTCCCTGATGATGAGTGATGTTGATCATCTTTTCATGTGTCTGTTGGCCACCTGTACTCTTTGGAAAAGTGTCTATTCATATCTTCTGCCCATTCTTTTACTGGGTCATTTATTTTTTGGGTGTTGAGTTTCATAGGTTCGTTATAAATTTTGGATACTAACCCTTTACCAGATATGTCATATACAAATATCTTCTCCTATTCCATAGGCTGCCTTTTAGTTTGGTTGATGGTTTCCTTCACTGTGCAGAAGCGTTTTTTTTGATGAGGCCCCAATAGTTCATTTTTGCTTTTGTTTCCCTTGCCTCCAGACATGTATATATTAAGAGTTGCTGCAGTCCATGTCAAGAGGTTAATGCCTGTGTTCTCCTTTAGGATTTTCATGATTTCCTATCTCTCATTTATGTCTTTCATCCATTTTGAATTTACATTTGTATAGGGTGTAAGGAAGTAGTCCTGTTTTATTCTTCTACATGTCACTGTCGTTTTCCCACCACCTTTTACTGAAGAAACTTTTCTCCATTGGATATTTCTTCTTGCCTTGTGAGAATTATTTGACACAAATGGTTGTGGGTCCGTTTCGGGGTTTTATCCTCTGTTCCACTGATAGTGTGTCTTTTTTTAAGCCAGTTCCATAGTGTCTGGATGATGACAGCTTTATGGTACAGGCTGCAGTCCAGGACTGTGATGCCTCCAGCTTGGTTTTCTTTTTCAAGATTGCTTTGGCTATTTGGGGTCTCTTGGTTCCATAGAAATTTTGGGATTGTCTATGGTCACTCTGTGAAAAATGCTGGTGGTGTTTTGAGGGGGAGTGAATGAAATGTGTAGATTGTTTAGGGTGGTATAGACGTTTTAAAAATATTTGTTTTTCTAATCCATGAGCATGGAATAGTTTTCCCTTTCTTTGTGTCATCTTTGATTTCTTTTAAAGTGTTCTGTGGTTTTAAGGTTACAGATCTTTTACCTGTTTGGTTAGGTCTATTCCTAGGTATTTTTCGGTTTTTGATTCAATTGTAAATGGGATTGATTCCTTGATTTTTCGTTCTGCTGGTTCATTATTGGTGTACAGAAATGCCACGGATATCTGTAGGTTGACTGTATATCCTGCGACTGTGCTGACGTCTTTCAGGTTTTCTGCAGGAGTATCATGTAGTCTATGAATAGTGAAAATTTGACTTCTTCCTTGTCCATTGGCATGCCTTTTATTTCTTTTCCCTCTTTGATTACTGAGGGTAGAACTCACATTTCAGTGTTAAATAACAATGGTGAGAGTGGATATTCCAGTCTGACTATACAAGAAAACTCTCTGTCTTTCCCCATTGAGGTTGTGTGTTTTCTGTATATGGCTTTCATGATGTTGAGGTATGTCCCACCTGTCCTTCCTTCGGGGAGAGTTTTTATCAAGCATGGGTGTTGTATCTTGTCACATGATTTTGCTGCATCTATTGAGAGTATCATGTGGTTCTTATCCTTGAACGTGGTGTATCATGTTGATTGAGTTGCAAATATTAAACCACCCTTACAGCCAGGAATAAATCCCACTTGATCAGGTGAATAAAATTTTTAATGTACTGTCGGGTTCCATTTGCTGTTGTGTAATTGTAAATTTGTGTGCATCCATGTTTACCTGGGATATTGGCCTGTAATTTCTCTTTTTGTGGGGTCTTTGGTTTTGGAATCTAGCTGATGCTGTCTTTGTAGAATGAGTCTGAATGTTTTCCTTCATTGTCTGTTTTTTGGAACAGTTTGAGAAGAATAGCTATTAACTTTTCTTGAAAAGTCTGGTAGAATTCCCCTGGGAAGCCATCTGGTCCAGGATTCTTGTTTGTTGGGGGATTTTTTATCACTGATTCAATTTCTTTTATGGTTATGGGTCTGTTCACATTTTCTATTTCTTACTGTTTCAGGTTATTACTTGACAGTTTGATGGAAAAAAGATCTAACCTTACATTGCCACAATCTACTTCACCTTCAAACCCCATCTCATCTGTCCGGCATATATTTGTTAGTATTTAAGAAGAAATCAGATATCCCGTGAAAACTTTCCTGCTTTATTTCTGATGTTTGTGGCAAGTACTTCGCAACTACGATGAATTA
>PJEM01012333.1:0-47768 GCA_004023845.1 Helogale parvula | reverse complement strand
GAAACCAATTTGACAATAAACTATTAAGAAAAAAAACACACAGACCCCCCCTCCAAAAAAATTAATAATGCTAAGGCTGATGTCCATGAGTTCAGTGCCTCTGTTTCGTCTTAAGAAGCGTAGGGGTTCCAGTCCTACACCCAGGTATTTAGTCCATACTGAGTGTACTTTCCGGTCAGGGGTAGGAAGCTGGTCCAGTGTCGTCTCCCTGCAGGTTGCTGTCTCATCTTCCCAGCACCATCTATTGAAGAGAATCTTTTCCCCATTATGTATTCTCACCTCCTTCTGTGTAGATAATCTGGCTTTATAAGCATGGGATTATTTCCGGACTATCTCTTCTTTTTTTTTTATGTGTGTGATCATTTGATTAAGAAAAAAAAACAAAAATATTCAAAATGATATAAAATATCAATTTCAAAACAGTATAAAAAAAGAATGTATTTAACCACACGCAGCTCCCAACAGAGCAAATGGATAAGGAGAATAATTCATGCTACAGAGTGTTTCTCTATGAACCGGCAAAAGAAAAAGTTGGTCAAGGAAGGCACAGGACCTCTATCTTTAACGCGTTAGAATCAGAACCGAGGGGCTCCATAGTCATCTGACATCTGCTCTATGTTGTACCTATGGTTAGACATGTACATGATGGGAACTCCAGGGATCTTCCAGATTCTTCATTTAAGGTCCCGGTCAACCGTGGCCACAACGTAACACATGTGCTGTTACTCCCTGCACTAAGCAGTCATCTGCATAGGTTCCTTGGTGTGGGCATGGTAATCGTTCAAACCTTGGACCCTTGGCAATCCGTAGAGCCACTCGATACTTTTGCCCAGTTTCTCAATTTCAGCCATTACACAGCCAGTTATCCAAGGGATACACTTGGCATACAGACAGTCCATCACTGATTGTACGAAATCAAGTTTGGCTTCAATGGAAAAGTTGATAAAGTTCGTACCAACCAGGATGTGGTAAGGCGGGCCCGGCTGTGTGTTATACTGGGAGAACAAGCTAGAAGGATGTTGGGGGACTTGTCTTTCCTTGAGTGCACTGGGATCTTTCTTTTCTTTCTTTTTAGGTTTCAATCTATCCTTTTCTTTAAGCCTCTGATCTCGGAGACTGAGCATTTGCTTCATGGTCACATACGTTCTTCCTTTCTTTGGCTTCCCCAAGTTCGCCCAGCACTTTCGTTTCTTCTCGGACTCTCTATTATGTAGACTTGATCTCTGTGTCTGTTTTTGTGCCAGTACTATAACTGTCTTGTTTAGTGTAGTATGACATCTAGGACTGTTTTATTTTCATCTTAGCTATGTGTTCTCAAAACTGCTTTGGTTATTTGGAATCTTTTCTCTTTTCATACAATGTTAGAATTTCTTGCTCTATTCTTTGAGAAATACTGTCAGTACATCGATAGGGATTGCACTGAATATATAGAGTGCTTTTCACACTATGGGCATTTTCAAAAATAACAGTTCATACAATCCATGACAATGGTATGCCTTTCTTTATTGTGTCATCTTCAATTTCTTAAAAAAATTTTTTAATGTTTATTTTGAGAGAGAGAGAGAGGCAGAGAAAGAAGAAAACAGAATCTGAAGCAGACTCCAGGCTCTGAGCTGTCAGCACACAGCCCGACGTGGGGCTTAAACCCACGAACTGTGAGATCATGACCTGAACTGAAATTGATGATTAACTGACGAAGCCACCCAGGTGCCCTTTCAATTTCTTTCACTAAATGTTTTACACCTTCCAGAGTACAATCTTTCAACATCCTTGGTTTTATTTAACATAGGATTTTATGGTTTTTGAGTAATTGAACACGGGTTTGTTTTCAAAATATCCTATTTTGTTAGTAGGTATGGAAGTGCAACAGATTTTAGATTATTGATTTTCTTTTCTACAATTCTTCTAAATTCATTGATTAATTATAATAGTTTTGGTGAAATCTTAGGGAAATTCTAGGGATAGTTTCTTATCATTTGCAAATTTGACCTTTTCTTCTTCCCTAAGACACCAGTGAAGGGCTGGGGCCTTCCTTACCCACGGCGGCCAGGTGCCTGCACGTCTCCAGCATCACATCTCTGTAGAGCTTCTTCTGACCTCGATCCAATAACGCCCACTCGGCCAGGGTGAAGTTCACAGCCACGTCCTCAAAGACCACAGAGGCCTGAAACATACCACACACGAGATTGCTGCCAAGCTCCATCCTCACTGCATGTGTGGGGGCGTGAAGAGGGACAGGCAGGGAGCTGCCCTCCATTGCCAGGCCCCCTGAGTCTCACCTGTGTGGGAAGTGACAGCGCGCAAGCAGGTCTCTTGTGGTGCACACAGTGCCCGAAGGGCTGGAACTTGAAGGCAGGGGGATGACAACAGGTGACAGAGACTTAACACGCTCACTGTACTGGGTTATTTAGGCAGAGACAGATCTGAGCAGACCGGTAATGTACAGACTGAGACATGAAATATTCACGGGGACAACACAGAAATCGGAGGACACACGTTTGTCTTGCTGAGAGATGACTATGCGTCGTCAGTTCCAAGACCCGGAGCCAGAAGGTCAGGATGGTGCGGACACTCTATCCCAGTGCTGCTCTCGTCCTGGAAGGAACAAGGTCAAGGAGCCTGGGGGAGTCCCCTCTCTTCAGACAGAGGCACACGCGACCCTTTCCCTGGATCAGGTGGATGTGGACACGGGCACAGTCGAGGGCCCGGGCACCTGGCACATCACGTGTGTAAGACGAGTCTGGGGCCACAAGAAACTAGGAAGTCAGCAGGGCCTCTCAAACATTTAACCAGGGACCAGGACTCAAGGAAAAGGGCACCAGAAGGAAGAGTCCCTGAGGGATTCATCAGGACAGAGCCACACGTCACTTTAGCAGAGGAGGACAAATCCCAGTGTATGGGCCGCTTTCGGGAAACAGGCCTGAGCGATGGGAAGATATGCAGCAAAGCAAGGACGCTCGGTGAGCACACAGCTGAAGGGACACGGGCTCCTAGGGACCGGCCTGGACGTGGCCACAGGCCCTAACTGACCCCTGGGTACTTACAACTGGGCACAGGTCCAACACGGGGAGCATTCCAAGGTCCCCATGCTCCCTTCCGCCCCCAGAACCACAGTACCCCAGCACCCCCTCCTGGCAGACGGGCTCCCCTCTGCTGCCCTGCCCGCCGCTCTCCTGCAGGGATTCAGGACACTCCCATGTCCTCTGCGAGGCATCGGGAGGATCTCTCACCACCCTAGCTGCGGCCTCCACCTCATCGGGTCGCCCCATATTTGATGGCCTCCACAGGGACCCTCTGCGGTCCCGGGCATCTCCTGGGACATTCTGGAACTCTCCCTTGTGAACTGACTCCAGCATTCTCTGGGCAGCTGACAACCTCCCCCTGAGGGTCCTCCTTGGTGAGGACCCGAGACCCCAGGGGAGTCTATGGGACAACAGAAACAGCTACTGAAGTTGACACTTCTGTCCTAATGCCAAAGAGTTGTCACTGTCCACCGGTCAAGGGGATGTCAGGGCCACTTTTACACAACAGGCTTCACCAAGGGAAACGTGAGTGAGGCCGAAGGGCCCACAGTGACCACACGGATGGAAGACAGGCTCGTGACGTGACCCGCCTCCACGTGGCCACAGGCCCCAACTCTGCCACCATCTACTGACAAGCAGGCACATTAAAAGGGGAAGTTCCATGTGTCCCCACACTCCCCCGCTCTACTCTATGACTAGAGCCCATCACCACTGCCTGCTGGCCTGCAGGCCCCTTGCAGGGCATTCAGTGAACTTCCAACTACTTTGGTGGGTAAATTCTGCCTTGGATGAATCCTTTCACCGCCCATGCTGCCCGCCCCTGCCCCCAACTAATCCGAACACCCTACACATAGTATCTGCGGAGGAGTATGAGAGGACACTTCATCATTGAAATAAAAAGCAAACAATTATTATGGGAATATTAGGAATTGCTTAAATAAAAGACATGCTTCCAAAACCTAAGTACACAGAATCCCAGCTACATCAGCGACAAGGAAGCCACACCATTCCCCCTGGGGCTGCAGCGGGGATTTGGTAGTCAGACATCTGATTCGAGGATTGTGATATAAACATGTTTTTCAAAACCCATACAACAATAAAAAAGATTACATTATAGATTACATTATAAAGACAAGTAATACAACTACATAACAGACAAAGAACGTGAGTGCACATTTCCCCAGAAAGATACACAAATGGCCAAAAAGCACATGAAATGAGCTCAATGTCACCAACCATCAGGAATCCGTATGCAAAATGAAACTGCACAGAGGCTTCCAACCTACGCTACGTGGCCAGTTTATCCCGATGGCAAAACGAGTCCCGTATATAAAACGGACTCTACAACGTAACCGAGTGGGATTTCTCTGGGGACAAAATGGGGGTTCCGCAAGCAAAAGAGCAGTCATCACCTTATGAACAGAACAGAAACAAAAACCCACGATCACGTCGAGCCGGAAAAGGCATCCCCTTGAACCCACCACCCTTTCTTGACAAAAAGACTCAGCCAACAGGACAGAGGGGAACTTCCTCGTCCTGACAAGGGGCAGCGAGCAGCCCACGCCTTTTGCGCCCCCAGACGCTTCTCCAAAGAGCGTGTGCAGATGGCCCGGACGGAGGTGACACGACGCTAGACACCCGTCCCGAGGGGCTCGCACCCGAACTGCCCGCAGCGGCCCCTCCGCCCCCCACACTGGCCGTGAAGAAGCCCCGGGAGGCGCCCGCGAGGCCGTGAGCAGCGAACTCGCGTCCGTCTATACCGCTGCGGGTGGAAGACGGGCAGCCGCGCCCGGAGGGGCCGGGGGCCCCTCAGACTGAGGCCCGAAGGTCCTCACGCCACACGGCACCCCCCCCCCATTTCTGCCGGTGCAGATGGACCCGAAGTGACCTCTGGAGTGACAGGAAATAACCTTTACTTCCTTACACACTGAGGTCTCCACGGGGAGCCTCGTTTACATGACACAACTCTGGGGACACACCAGCTGCCCTAAGGCTCAGACACCACACCCCCTCCTGGCCTCCCCTCACAGGATGAGGAGGCTTCCCCAAGGAATGATCCATCCGTCCACCCTCCCTCCGGGGACTCAGGGCTCTGGAAGTCATTCCCTGTGATCTCCTGAGCTCTGCATCTGCTGGTAATAAAGTTTTCTTCCTGCGACTCCTCAGTGGGGAGCAGCTTCTGCCTCACCAGGGAGCTGATGTGGTTTTGGAGTGGGGGGTTGGGAGGTCAAGAAAAAATTCTCGAGATGTCTTTGGTGCAAAACCATGGCTTACTACAGCCCGGAGCCAGGACCCTGGGCAGACAGAGCGGCACTGGGATGTGAGGGAAGACTGACCACCTCAGATTCTCTATCCCACGGGGGAGGGTGATGTTGGGGCTCCAGGAAATTGAGTCTACAGGTTTCAGGAAATTGCTCCTTTTCCTCGTAATTTTAACACCTTTGTAAGAGGTTGGAGACTCACATCCTGCTAGACTGTGATCTCTATACATTAACCCCTGGTTTTTCTCTTTCCTTCATTCCTGGGCAGCTAAGACACCTTGTGGACAGTCACACCTACGCCACCTGCTGGGAGTGGGGGTGGGAGGTTAGCTAGTCGTGTGCCCACAGTGGGCTTTTGTTTCCGGCATCAGTGAGCAGGACTCGGGTTGGGTGGGTGACAGGTCCGCCGTGGGTCCCCCTGTGAGCCCAGCGGGTGAGGGGGTGCCCGGAAATAGCAATCATTTTAGGACCCCAGCCCCATTCCTAGATCTATGCCTCACCGGCTCTACCTGATCCTAGAACACTCCTTGCACAACTTCCTGGTCCGGGTCACAATTACAACGAAACAGAAAAACAAAAAACCACCCTCAGCCCTTGAAGACGTTAAGGGAACCGCGGGGCTGCGAGGACGCACAGTCTCCACCGGCCCAGGAATCAGCCAAACCGGCGACCCTCGCGGGGCCGCCTCCAAAGTGACGAAGCCCCGCAGTCCGCACCCGGGAGGGCCCCCCGGGACCCCGGGCGCGTGCACCTGCTCTCTCGGCGCGCGCGCAGCCCTGGCCCCGCGCCCGACGCGCCCCCTGCCGGCTTCCACCGTCCACGTCTCAGCGCCCGGGAGCCGCGCTGCCTCCGTGAGCGCCACGCCGCACGCGCGCCTTCCAGACACGATTTCCAACTCGGTCCGGGCAACCTCAGGCCCGCCTCGTCTGCCCCCGACCACGCTCCCCTTCCCGGTTATTCAGCCTCCCCCTCCGGAGAAGAAACCCTCCCTCCCCGCCGGGGAGTCGCCGATTCGGAAGCTACTCCCTGTGCCTCCTCATTGCTGCGAACAGGTTCCTTTACGTGACACCCACCCGGACAGTCTCTACCTGTCCCCACCGCGGAGCCAACTCCTGCTAGTTCCGGCGTCGCACACGCTCCCTGAATCCCGGGCCTCCTCCCTGCGCCTCCCGCTCCCCAGCCTCCCTCCCCAATCATCCGCCAGGGACCCAGGTGCGACCCCTGGGGACAGGAACCCTCCGCTGCGGCCGCTTCCACCTAGTTCTGCGGGTCCCACCCGCCCCTCCGGCTGCGCACTCACCATCTCGGGGCCCCGCTCTGGCGCCCACAGCCGCACCCGGGGCAGCGCAGGATCCGAGTGCGCCCGCCGCCCGGGTTTAGAGCCCCGCCTACCGGGCTCTCACTCGCCTTGATTGGTTGGTGTACAGGGCCCGGGCTCTCATTGGACCATCCTTCAGTCCTTCTATCGTGATTGGATGGTGTTCAGAGATAATCCCCCCGAACCCCATTGGACCTAATCGAACTTTCGCACTTCCGCTTTGTGAGGGGGCGGGGCCTCCGGCCCTACACGTTCTGATTGGTGGGTATTCCTGGCACCGCCCCTGGAACAGCAAATTGGACAGATCCCCCCAGGTCCCGCCTCCGGCCTCCTGAGTGACAAGCTGATGGTACACTGGTTCTGATAGTCCTTGGAGGAGGTGGCTCTCAGCTGAATTCGCTCGGTACCGGCTGAACCGTCTGCCTCCTATTCTGTCCCAGGAATCCGCCTCACTTTCTTTGGGGAGCCTTCCTAGACCAGCGTGGATCGGGACGCGACTGAACAGAAGCGTCACAAGACGCTGGCTGACACGGGGTGAAGGTGCACCTGTCCCCTGTGTTTACGAACAGCTCTGTGACGGGGCGCCTGGGTGGCTCAGAACCCGCACCCCATTTAGGATTCTGTGTCTCCTCTCTCTGCCCTTTCCCCGATTGCACTCTCTGTGTCTCTCAAAAGTAAACGAACATTTAAAAAATTAAAAAATAAAAGAGAAGAACAAGTCGCTTGACCTGTGACCTCACCTAAGGGGCATCAGGTCTCTCTGGGTTTTGACCTGCCTGGCCTTTGGAAAGCGTGAGGCCCCGCCCTCTCAAACACCCTCCACTTCTCAGGCCTCAGGTTAATCAAAAGTGCCCCTGGTCCTCAGTCACCAAGGGAAGTGGTACCCTCCACGCGGCCGCAGCCGGGCACAGCCACAGACGTGACACATTGCAATGCTCAGGTGTGCGTTTTATTCTGCATGGAAATTCAAGCCGATCCAGTTTGTAATCAGTCACTGTGAATGAGGAATGTAAAAGGCTCCATTTCCTGCCTTAGGTGGTGCATTGATGAGGGGCACCTCTGAGAACATACAAAAAGGGGTACAAAAGGAAGGCTGACTTTTGCTTTTAAAAATGTGAGCCCGGGGGTGCCTGGGTGGCTCAGTTGTTTAAAGCGTCCGACTTCGGCTCAAGTCAGATCTCACGTTCGTGGGTTCGAGCCCCGTGTCAGGCTCTGTGCTGACAGCTAGCTCAGAGCCTGGAGCCTGCTTCCGGTTCTGTGTCTCCTTCTCTCTCTACCCCTCCCCCTCTCATGCTCTGTCTCTCTCTGTATCAAAAATAAATAAAGCATTAAAAAAATTATTAAAAAAAAAAAAAAAAGAACAGCTCACCGACCTGGTGCCTGTGCGGCTCAGAGCCTGCAGCCCCTTCTCTCGCTTACACTCTCTCTCTCTGTCTCTCCAAAATAAATGAGGAATAAAAAATTAAAAACAAAAGAGAGAAAACAGATCACTGACCATTGACCTTACGTAAGGAGAGAGAGAGTTTTGACTTGGCCCTTGGAAAGGGTGAGGCCCCGCCCTCTGAACCAACCTCTACTTCTCAGGCCTCAGGTCACACTGGAATTCTGTGTTTCCCTTTCTGAGGAGCCACCGAACGTGTCTCCACGTCAGCTGCCCAAGTTCAATCCCCACCAGCCCAGCACAGGGTCCCAATTTCTCCACATCCTGACGCCGCTCCGTCTCTGGATTCCGGCTCCTCGCCGACCTCGTGAGTGCGAAGTGGCATCTCGTGGTGCTTCTGACTCGCACCTTCCTGATGTGAGAATCGTTTCATGTGTCTGGGAGACATTTGTGCATCGTCTTAAGAGAAATGTCTGTTCAAGGTTTTATTCACTTTCAGATTGCGGTGAGATTTTTGTTATTCAGATAGGAGTTCTCTGTGTATTCTGGATGATAAAATGATCATACATGTGATTTATAAGGATGTTCTCCCAACTTATGGGTGTCCATTGAATCTCTTGATAATGACCTTTGATGCACAAAAGATTTTCATCTTACTGAAGCCTCATTTCCCTACATTTTCTTGTGTTGCCTGTGATTTTCCTGTTACAGTTAAGAAACCTCACTGAATGCAAGTTCATCAAGACTTCTCCCTGGGTCTCTTCCACTCTTGGGTGACCCGGGACAGGCCCGTCAGGCCTGGGGATCCTCGGCAGAGCTGTGTCCCAGGCCAGGAATGGAGATGCTCTGAAAACACACATGTCTCTAGACAGCTGTTTAATGTGGGGAAAAAAAAACCATGAAGTTTATGGTAACGGAGTTTCTGTCTTAAGTGATGATCTTTGACTCCTATGTGAATATACTTTGATACTCAGTAACATCATCATTATGCTTCCAACATATCAAGTTCTTCGAAATGATTTTCATTTCTGTTTTTATTTTAGAGAGAGAGAAAATGTGAACAGTGGAGAGGGGCAGAGGGAGAGAGAGAATCTTGTGGAAACTCCACACTCGGTGATGAATCTGAAATGGGCCTCCATCCCATGACCTTGAGATTATGACCTGAGCAGAAATCAAGATTTGGACACTTAACCAACTGTTAACCAACTGAGCCGCCCAGGTGCGCCCCCCACACACCCCCAAGTCGATTTTCTAGCCTGTTTACACACATGACCCCCAACACGGTCCTCATGTGCCCTCAACTCCTCACAGACAAGGACGTGTCTTGTGGGAGGGCAGGAGGGGGACATGGAGGAGCCTCGTCGACAGGAAGGGAGATGGTTTCCACTCAAGAAGAGATGCCACAGCCCAATACTGAGCGCCGGGCCGGCTTCCCTGTCTGAGGCCACGTTGGCCATTCTCACGGACCACGTGATCGCTGTTTCTTCTAGATGTTCGCAGACAAGTAGGGAATAGGCGTGTGTCAGGCTCCCCATTCCACACTCAAGCTGCAAGCTCATGACTCCTGGTGTTCGTTGTCCAAGGCCATTACATAAGCAATAATTAGGTTTTCAACATTAGGAGTGACAACATCGTTTTCACAAAAAAAGGTGATAATCTGCAAGGTTACGAAATGGAACAAGATAATGCTTTGCCATTAATACCGTCATAACTTTCTGGGTTTCTTCCATATGGTTTTTCCTGACCATTGTTTCCACCTGGATTGTTTTTCAGATGATCAATACCTCGAATGCATTTATAAAAACTCTGTCTTGTGAAAAATTCCAACTACACAATCATCGAGCTAGATTGGCAGCTCTTCTTTAATTTCAAGGTGGTCTAACTATCTCTCCAGATCCCCCCCCCTCTTCCTCCCATCCAAGCATCACACCCTTCAAACACCCGTGCTGGGTTTGAGTCTTTCTCTGCTTCTATGAGGCTTCTGGTTTCCTCCAGAAACAGAACAGGAATCGTTTATTGTAAGTGTTACTGTTCGCCCTTCACTCAGTAGCCCATTCTGCAACGTGTTCCACAGAGTTTCGATCCACACGTTTTACCTCCGCTGGGAGACACTACAAGCCTACTTTAATTTCTTGGGGATGATCTGATGTGTAAAGGTAAGAAAACTCACCATGTGCCATTTTCTCTCATACACTTATCCCAAAACGTAAATGAAGTTCATCAAGAAGAATGGACGTGTGACCAAGGAAAAGTTCTGAAGACCCTAGTGATCTGGGACTTTGGCAATAATAGGAAAAGTGTATGAAATGGCAGCCCGTTTACTCACAAATACGTTCAAACAGATGGAGACTGTGGCACCGGGGTGGTTCTGTGGTTTATGCATTCGCCTTAAGCTCAAGTCGTGACCTCATGGTTCATGACCTCCAGCCTGCGTGGGTTCCACACTGACAGTGTGCGGCCTGCTTGGGAGTCTCTCTCTCTACCACTTCCATGCACTCTCTCTCTCTCTCAAAATAAATAAATAAACTTAAAAAAACACCAGAGACTAATGTGGAGATAAGTATCAGAAAAGCAAAGTAGGAAGGAACCGGGCAGAACGCACACACCCACGCCTGCCTTGACAAGAGGAACACAAAAGGCCATGAGGGTGAAGATGGACGAAAAGTCCGACAGGCAAGGGAGGTGATGACAGACATCACCCTTCTAAACACAGACAGAGTCACCTTTTTTTAAAAACATTTTTTAATATTTTTAAATGTTTTTTTTTTATTTTGAGAGAGAGAGAAACAGAGAGCGAGCAGGGGAGGGACAGAGAGAGAGGGTGACACAGAATCAAAAGCAGGCTCCAGGCTCTGAGCTGTCAGCACAGAGCCTGACGTGGCGCTTCACCCCACGAACTGTGAGATCATGACCTGAGCCGAAGCCGGACACTTAACTGACTGAGCCACCCGGGCGCCCCAGACTGAGTCATCTTTCTAATGGATGTGTCCGAATGCCTCTTCCTCCTCCAGCACTTGGCCAACAGGAGGGATACTGGTCTGTTCTGAAGGCACAGAGGCCCTGGGTGGAGGCTGCCTGCGCTGCCCCCGCTGCCATTGGGTGGTTGGACGGTCTGTGTGGCTGCTGCCCTCCCTCGAGAATAGCTCTCATCAGGGAGGGTTTGAAGGACAACAAGCAATTTGGAAGATGGGCTCTTGCGTTAGAGTTCAAGTTCGTTAACGATGGACAAGTGCGGGGGGGTTTTAGTGGAAGTATATTGATCTATAATATTGTAAGTTGCATAGCATAGTAATTGGGCTACAATCACTAACATGTTCACCACAAGAAGAGGAATTCCCATCGGTCACCACACAAAACTATTACAATATTAGTGACCATATTCCCTGCGCTTACTCTCCATTCCCATGACTTCTTTACTTAATAAGCTCTACTTCGTACTTCTCAATCCCCTTTACGTATTTCACATGTTCCTCCAACCCCTTCCAATCTCACAAACACCAATTTGTTCTCTATAGTTTTAAGTCTGTTTCTATTCCTTGTTGTTTGTCCGTTCATCATGTTGTTTAGATTCCACATGTAAGTAAAATATGGTGTTTGTCTTTCACACTTATTTACTTGAAATAAGACCCTGTAGGTCCATCCACGTTGTCACAAATGGCAAGACTTCATCCATGTCATGTGGCTGAGTGATACCCTCTGTGTGTAGCTATCACATGGTCTACGCTGGAGACTGTTCCGCGTGCGCTTGAAAAGATCGCGCGCTGTGCTGCTGGCGAGGAACGTCCACACGGACCTGTTAAGTCCACCAGGCTTAACGTGTCATTGAAATCCACTCTGTCCTTATCGATCATCAGCCTGGGTGTTCCGCACACTCACATCGGAGAGTGTTAAATTCTCCTACAATTATTGTCTACTGTCAGTTTCTGTCTTTACTTCTATTAACACCTGCTGTATATATTGAGGCGTTCCTTGCAGGGCGCATAGATCCGTGCACAATCATTATAATCTTGTTGTATTGATCTGTTTGTCGTCCGGTCATGGCCTTCTCTGTCTCATCACAGCCTTTGTGTTCAAGTCTGCTTTATCTCACGGAAGTATTTCTAGTTTCCGCCCTTCAGCGGGCCTCACCTAGCACTTCTCAGACAACGAAAGGTCTCTGCCCAGGGTGGCTCCACAGTTGGTCTGAAAGTTGGGGAGTGAGCAGGGTGGACAGTCCATGCCCCTGAGAGTGTAGGACCCCTTTGCTCTACTTTCTCACTGTCCCTCAGGGTTGGTCTGTTCCCAACATGGGGTGCAGTCAGCAACAGCAGCCGGCCAGGGCGAACCCGCACGTGTGAAGGACTCAGCTGAGACCCCTCCTGATTCGGGTTGGCTCTCAGTGGACCTGCTGGTCAGATCCCCCCAGTCCCGTCGCTCCCGAGTACCCGGCAGCCATGTTGATCGTAGGCAAACACATTCCGACACGTCTGAGTGGCAGGTCCTCCCTCCGTTCTTTGACTGGGTTTCGGCAACACTGTGTGTCTCTCTCTGCAGCAGGGGACAACCCAGCAGGGATTTCTGTTGCTATTAGTCACGACCTTTTCCTGAGTGGGAAACGCAGAGTCAGTGGCCCCGCACAACGTCCAGTCCTTCTTCAGGACACTGGACGCCCTGATTGACATTGAGACAAGGTCAGAGCCCCATTCCTCATGGTGGGACACTCCTCTGGGATCTGGAAGCAGGTGTTCCCCACAATGGCACAAACCCCCTCTGTTCTTTTGGACTCTCCCTTGGGCCGTAATATTTAAAAGTGGGGAAAGAATTGACCCACTAGGATTGAGGAAAAACATCTCGTGTTTTCATCTAATGACTCCTGGACTCCTACGAATTCCCGATCAGGACATATGACCCCCCTCCCACAGAACCTTTCTTCTAATATGATTTTGCAGTTTGACTTCCTGTGCCAGAACTCCTCCAAATGCTTGGAGTTCCCACATATGCAAGCCTTCACGGCATTGTCCAGAAAGCGTCTTGCTTGGTTTTACGGCCCCCCTGACCCATGAGACATCCTAGATGACCTCTCTCTCATTCCAGCCCATTATCTAACCCCTGCCCCTGCAGGCTCGGGGCTTCTGCAGGACTTAATCTGCCACCTTTAGAATGGTGCCCAGGTGCTCGAGGTAAAAACGGACAGTGGTGAACAATGTGATTGACTTGTACTGCACACAGTTGCCACATATGTGGCATAAAGTTAATGGAAGGTTACTGATATAATTAAATAGACATTATTTTAGAGTTATCCACAGCACACATAAAATTTTTATTCTTCCAAGGTTTACTAAAGGTCGAATGAGCTCACTTTATCTCTGTTGCAGTTTGTCAGCAAAAGACAGTTTAAAATCAAGTCAGTTTTGTCTGACTCATCAAATTCTCCTGGGTAAATGTTAAGATAGCTTTCAAAATCTTTCATAACCTGAAACTTCGAAGTTTTCCTAAATTCAATGATAATTGGGTAGAATTCACTGGGCATGTAAGTATTTTTTTAAGTGTTTACTTTTGAGAGAGAGAGAGAGAGAGAGAGAGAGAGAGAGAGAGAGTGTGTGTGTGAGAGAGAGAGAGCAAGTGGGAAAAGGGCAGAGAGAGAAGGAGACATAGAATCCGAAGAGGCTTCAGGGCCTGAGCCATCAGCACAGAGCCTGATGCAGCGCTTACTCTCATGAACTGAGGGTTCATGACTTGAGCCAAAGTCAGATGTGTAACCAACTGGGCCACCCAGGTGCTCCAGTCTTTTCTAAATAAGATAAAATACTGACATGTTAATTATCAAACATAATTTTTATCTGCTTTTGGCTTCTTATTGCATAGAAACTAAAGATAATTGAAGTGTTGCGCCTCACTGAAAGACTATACTATGAAAAAGGCACTTTTCTAAGAACTATAAAATGGATTCGTAAACATGTCATCTAAATAATTCCGGTGAAATAGTTCACAATTGGTTTTCACTGGAGAACAAGGTTTCTAAGGGTTAAAATGGTACCAAATGTAATTATGATGGATGGAAATGAGGAAAACAAGTCTGTATATAGTAAAGTAGGAGATTATAAGGAAGACATAAGTGATGAGAATACATTTGTTGAGAAAATAGGAAGTAATTTTGTCTTAAAATGAGACTGGTTATTTGGAGACAACAATCTGAGGACGAAATTTGTGTGTAAAAGAATCCTGTAGAAAGTTGGGGGGGAGGGGCACATGGGTCATCCATTGATTAAGTGTCCATCTTAGGCTCAGTCATGATTTCAGGCTTTGGGAGTTCGAGCCCCACATTTGGCTAAGTGCTGACACGGGGAGGCCTGTTTGGCATCCTCTCTCCCTCTCTGTCTGTCCCTCCTCCACTCTTGCTTTCTCTCTCTCACGATAAATAAACAGACAAAAACTTTAAAACAGAACACTTCTGGGGGGAAAGCCTTAAAAAATCATTTATGTGTGTGTGCTCAGGATGCACTAGGAAATAATTAAATAAATGGATTTTCCTTTGTTTTTGAGAATATTTCTTTATTTTAAAATAAAATAGAGAGAATCCCAAGCAGGCACTATGCTGTCAGCACACAGTCTGATGCAGGTCTGGATCTCCAAAACAGATCATGACCTGCTCCGCTCCGAAATCAAGAGTCAGACAATAAAACAACTGAGACACCCAAGGACCCTGAAATAAATGGATATTTTAATAATGTTTATTTATTTTTGAAGAGACAGTGAGAGTGAGTGGGTGAGGGGCAGAAAGAAAGGGGTACAGAGTATCCAAAGCAGGCTCTGGGCTGACAGCAGAGAGCTCAATGCGGGGCTTGAATCATGACCTGAGCCAAAGTCTGACATTTAACCGACTGAATCGCCCAGGAGCCCCCCCCCCCAAAATAAATGGATTTTAATAATACATGGTAGAAGACTGAAATTCCACTTTACTCCCCGGTAAAAAGGACAAAGTTTCCTTGGATTGTTAGTCTGCTCTTGATAAGACAATACCGACAACGGTCTCCTTCCTTTCCTTGTCTTTCCAGAAAGCCAAAATCTCTGTTTTGTCTTTATCAGATTGCTGCTTACTTGAAGGTAAAACCGCTCAGAACTTGCAAGGATGTATAATCTTATCAGGACGTGTGCTTTAGAATGTTCTGAGGGTTCTAACGAACTTACCCAAGATTTTAATTGCAAAGGAAGGCTTTTTCACTAATGAGTGTTGTGGGTTTGGTATGTGGAGTGGCATGGAGAGCACTGTCAGACCGACAAGAAGTCACAGGTTGTGTCGCTCGGGCAAATGCCATGACTGTTTCAGAGATTTCATAAAACCTGTCCAGTTTTAGTAAGTCATGGAATAATGTCATCGCTTGACATTCTATTTATTAAAGTCCCAGGTGTCACAGAAATAACCACATTTCCTTGTCAGCTGCGTTATATTGAAGTCTCATCTAAGGTCGTTAGCCACGGCCATTTCTGCGTTTTCTTTTGTCATTCATAGTTATTGTTCTGATCCTCTTGCAGTATGAGTGTGGTCTTAAACAAGGTTCATGAAAAGGAGTCTTTTGTTGTTGTTGTTTTGAAAAATACAGGTATTTGATATCTTTAAGCTTGTAAAACTGAACTGAGTAAAAATTTCCAGAACTAATGGGAAAGCTGCATTCAAAGAGAAAAAAAATTATAACATAGAACCAAATTAATTAAAGATGAGTGTATTTTCTTTACACAGTGACATTTTTTTTTAGCATAGTTGAAAGTGTTCCCTTGTGAACAAATAGAAACATTAAACTTTTCTCTCTACTTGAACCCACTGAAATTCAGAAACTGTATTCTTTCTTGATGGCAATTATCATTACTGGCACAAGTTCATTGAGAATCTGTTCTCCATGTGACAGGGAACTGTTGGACACATTGATTATTCCACCAGCGCTTTGACTGGAGTTGCATATTTGAGAGAGACCTGAATGGATTTAGATATGACTATAGACAGCTTTAAGGAATTAAGGTTAACTTTGTGGATTCAACAATTCCCCTTAGAAATGTTAGCCTGCATGGGATGCCTCGATGGCTCTGCTGTGTAAGCATGCAACTTCAGTCAGGTCATGATCTCACCACTCTTGGATTCGAGCCCCACACCGGGCTCTGTGCTGAGAGCTCAGATCCTGGGACCTGCTTCATAATCTGTGTCTCCCTCTCTCTCTGCCCCTCCCCTGCTTACCTTTGTCTCTATCTCAAAAATAAACATTAAAAAAATAAAAGAAATGTTGGCCTGATATCTTTCTGACAGAGTTACCAACCACCTTAGCTGGTGAGTAAAAAGTACCACTTCCTGGTAGGTGCAGGAAAACACAGGATATTGGGGGACCTTGATAAGAAGTATTCACCCAAATGTACAGGTATTGTAGACGAGTCTGCAGACTGGAATTTGGCTTGCCTTCTGGCCTTGAGAGGCTATTAGAAGTTCAGTCTAGAGATTCCTTATAAAATGCTCTAGTAAAGAAAGTTTTTATAAAAATTGATATGGCCAATGACTTTTCTTGCTGAGTTTATATAAAAATTGGGCCTTACTTTTCAAATAAATTCATCTTGATTTGGCTATCTCTTGAAATGAGAGTGAATTCAGAGATAAAAAAATGTTTCAATAACATAGCTTTGTAGATATTAGATTTTACTACTATTTCTTATAAACTAGACTAGATCCTGAATTCTGGTTTCCTCAAATATCTGGCTACAGCTCTCCAAACTATGGTTTCCAATATTCCATTCTTGGGGCGCCTGGGTCCATTCTTGGGGCGCCTGGGTGGCTCAGTCTGTTAAACGTCCAGCTTCGGCTCAGGTCATGATCTCACGGTTTGTGGGTTCGCGCCCCGTGTCGGGCTCTGTGCTGACAGCTCAGAGCCTGGAGCCTGCTTCAGATTCTGTGTCTCCCTCTCTCTCTGACCCTCCCCTGCTCACACTGTCTCTATCTCTCAAAAATAAATAAATACCATTTAAAAATTTTTAACATTCCATTCTCTTGATTTACAGTCATTAAAACCCCATACTTCCCTTTTTCCTAAAGTCCTGAAAACTGATTCTGGACAACTTGAGGTCAGCTTCAGAGAAACTGCCGTGCAGCTCATGTATAGACCATCTCCATGGCTATTACTCTGTGGGATAGTAACAGAACCCCATGGACACAGGATTAATTGAAAAGCTGGAAAATAGGAAGGACTTCCCAACAATCATATAACTCAACTATCACCTTGAAAAATTCTGTGTGACTAGGATCTCAGAATCACTTTGTAAAAGCTAGAGCGTACTCCATTCCATGGGATTATCTATGGACTTGTGGAAATAATGGGTGTCCCCACATTCTTTATATTTTACTGGATAATGCACTTGGGAATGTCCTTATCTCTCAGCATAAGTCATTTCCCACTTGCCAGCAATCCCTCATAATTAGAGTATCATTAAAGCTAGACATCAGGCAAAGAAGGCTTCTTAATGGTCTTATCCCAGAGCCATACTTCTCCTAGGAGCGCCACTAACAATTAAAAATTAAAAATATAGGTTTTAGCCAGGCATGCAACAGTCATCTCTGTATAGTATATTATAGGATCCGATAGAATAGTAGTGCTTGACTGATTGGTTGATTGAACCCACACAGGAGAGGGGCAAAGGGAGTGAAAAAATCCCAAGCAGGCTCCAAGCCCAGCATGGAGCCTGACAAGGAGCTGAGTCTCATGAAGGCGAAATCACCCAGGTGCCCCAAATGGCCAACACAATGTCACCCACAAATTGAGATGACCCTCCAGTACCAAATGGCCCTTGAGACCCTGCTGCAGCTCAAGGAGGAACCTATGCTTTCATTAGAACAGAGTGCCATGACCCAAAGCAATCTACACGTTCAATGCAGTCCCCATCAAAATTGCACCAACATTCTTCTCAAAGCTAGAACAAACTATCCTCAAATTCATATGGAACCACAAACGACCCCGAATAGCCAAAGTAATATTGAAGAAGAAAACAAAAACGGGAGGCATCACAATCTCAGACTTTAACCTCTACTACAAAGCTGTCATCATCAAGACAGTATGGTATTGGCACAAAAACAGACACATAGACCAATGGAATAGAATAGAGAACCCAGAACTGGGCCCACAAATGTACGGCCAATTAATTTTTGACAAAGCAGGAAAGAGCATCCGATGGAAAAAAAAACTGCCTCCTTAGCAGGTGGTGCTGGGAGAACTGGACAGCAACATGCAGAAGAATGAAACTAGACCACTTTCTTACACCATACACAAAAATAAGCTCAAAATGACTGAAGGACCTGAATGTGAGAAAGGAAACCATCAAAACCGTCGAGGAGAAAGTAGGAAACAACCTCCTTGACCTCAACTGCAGCAATTTCCTACTCGACACATCCCCAAAGGCAAGGAAAATGAAAGCAAAAATGAACTATTGGGACCTCATCAAGATAAAAAGCTTCTGCACTGCAAAGGAAACAATCAAGAAAAGCAATAGGCAACCGACAGAATGGGAAAAGATAGTTGCAAATGACATATCAGATCAAAGGCTAGTATCCAAAATCTACAAGGAACTCACCAAACTCCACACCCAAAAAACAGATAACCCAGTGAAGAAATGGGCAGAAAACATGAACAGACACTTCTCCAAAGAGGACATCAGATGGTCTACAGGCACATGAAATGATGCTCAACATCACTCAGCATCAGGGAAACACAAATCAAACTACACTGAGATACCACCTCATACCAGTCAGAGTGGCTAAAATGAACAAATCAAGAGACTATAGATGCTGGCGAGGGTGTGGAGAGACGGGCATCCTCCTACACTGTTGGTGGCAATGTAAACTGGTGCAGCCACTCTGGAAAACATTGTGGAGGTTCCTCAAAAAACTATCAATAGAACTCCCAATGACCCAGCAATAGCACTGCTAGGGATTTATCCAAGGGACACAGAAGAGCTGATGCATAGGAGCACATGTACTCCAATGTTCATAGCAGCAATGTCAACAATAGCCAAATCATGGAAAGAGCCTAAATGTCCATCACCTGATGAATGGATCAAGAAGATGTGGTCTATATATACAATGGAGTACTACATGGCATTGAGAAAGAATGAAATCTGGCCATTTGTAGGAAAGTGGATGGACCTGGAGGGTGTCATGCTAAGCGAAATAAGTCAGGTGGAGAAGGGCAGATACCATATGTTTGCACTCATAGGTCTAACAGGAGAACAGGAGAAACCTAATGGAGGACCAGGGGGAGGGGAAGAGGGAAAGAGAACTGGGGAGACAGAGGGATGCAAAACTTGAGAGACTACTGAATACTGAAAATGAACTGAGGGTTGAAAGGGAAGGGGGAGAGGGGCAAAGAGGTGGTGGTGACGGAGGAGGGCACTTGTGGGGAAGAGCACTGGGTGTTGTATGGAAACCAACTTGACAATAAACTATTAAAAAAAAATAAACAGAGGGTCATGTATGTTTCAGATTTCCCCAGTAATGGATCAGGAGTACTAACAGATACGAATACTCATGTTGGTGCTTGAAAGGATCCCTCCCTCTTAATGACTGGTTAAACGCCTGGACTGGAAGAAGATTTGTTCAACTATCAAACGTCTTTTATTCAGGCTTCTCTTCCTGCTGAATGCTGACCCACCAGAGACATCCCACTCCTTCATTCAGCAGGAAGAATCTACAAAAATTGACACCTCTGCCCTAAGGCCAAAGAGTTGTCACTGTCCACCTGTCAGGGGGATGTCAGGGTCACTTTTAGACAACAGGCTTCACCAATGGAAACCTGAGTGAGGCCGAAGGGCCCACAGTGACCACACGGATGGATGGAAGACAGGGTCATGACGTGACCCACCACAAAACAGCCACAGGCCCCAGCTCTCCAATAGGTTACTTAAAACCATGCACAGTTATCACAAAAAGTGGAGTTTCTACATGTTCCCATAATCCCCCCTTCCGTCCTATTACTGTAGCCCCCAACCACTGCCTCATGGCCCTCGGCTCCCTTGTGGTGCATTCAGTAAACCTCTATCTCCTTCGTTCTGCCTTGGGTGAATTCTTTCCCAACCAACACTTCTGGGTCCCTGAAACATCAGAACCCCCACATAGAATATCTTTGGAGCAACATGACAGGGCATCACGTCATTGAAATAAAGAGCAAATGATTATGATAAAATTATTAGCAACTGCTTAGACATGCCCCCGAAATCCAAGGACGCAGAATCCCAGCGACATCAGCTACAATGAAGGCCGCACCCCTTCGTCTGGGGATGAAGTGTGGGTTTGCCAGTCACACAACTGATATGAGGATTGTGATCTAACCAGGTTTTTAAGAATTCGTATAACAACAACAACAACAAAAAAGACATAAGGACAAATAGTACAACTAAATACTGGACCAGGAATGTGAGTGTATTTTCCCAAGAAAGATACACAAATGGCCAAAAAGCACATGAAATGAGCTCAATGTCACCAAACTGCAGGAATCTATATCCAAAATTCAACTGTGTAGAGAGACACTTCTGACCTACTCTGTGAGGCCAGATTATCCTGATACCAAAACGGATTCTACAATTTGACCGAGTGGGATTTCTCTGGGAACAAAATGGTGGTTCAGCAAGCAAAAGAGCAGTCATCAGCCTTATGAACAGAATAGAAACAAAAACCCACGATTGCTTCAACAGACACAGAAAAGGCATCTGACTGAACCTTCCACGCCTTCTTGACAAATATACTCAGCCAATTAAGAACAGAAGGGAATGACTTCATCCTGATAAAGGACAGCTAGGGAAAGTCCGCACCTAACATTTCCGCAGACGCTTATATAGAGAAGATATGCAAATGGTCAAGAGGGTCATTAAAAGATCCTAGAGAGTCATCAGGGAAACGCTCATCAAACTACAAGCAGATACCCGATGACACCCACTAGGATGGTAATAAAACGGGTTTCTTTTTAAGGCTAACATTACTGGGGGATCACGAGTGGACCCAGAGAAGACCCCAACCCCTCCAGGCTGGCGAGCAAACAGGTGCAGGCCCCACAGAGCCCACTGCGCTCACTGCTTTTTTACAACCTGGAATGGAGTGTAACTTTTGTCCTGGGATCACAGCCAGTCTCAGTGACTATTCTGTCCAGGGTTATTTTGGATCTGTTTTACGAGTTTGTCCTTTTTGAGAGAACTCATCTGGCTTTTATTCTGGTTACTTTTCAGAACGAGACTGCTCCCCCAGGAACTGTGCCTGATAGAAATGCACTCGTCTTCAGTCTGGTTTCTTCTGTCAAGAGGCCCCTCCTGGAGAAACCAGTGTTTAGGAACTTTTGTCTAGAGTAAGCAACCAAGAAATGGATTTCAGTCATCAAAGCGCTGTGCAGGGATCCCCAGCTGAGACCCTGGACAGTTTTAGGTTTGGAAATCAAGGTCTCTCCTAATGTGCATTTCTAACAAAATGAACCAACAGAGCCAAATGTAATTTATAACCACAATGGCTTTTATGGGGAACTTCCAATCTCCCCAAACTTATTTTATTAATAATTAAATTAGAAATTCATAATTCTTTTTTTAATTTTTTGTTTTTTAAAATTAATTTTTGAGAGACAGAGAGAGATAGCACAAGCAGGGGAGGGTCAGAGAGAGAGAGGGAGACACAGTATCTGAAGCAGTCTCCAGGCTCTGAGCTAGCCGTCAGCACAGAGTCCGATGCGGGGATCGAACCCATGAACCGTGATATCATGCATGACCTGAGCCGAAACCAGACGCTTAACCGACTAAGCCACCCAGGCGCCCCGGAATTCATAATTCTAAAACACTGACTTTGATATGCATTTTAATGGGACCTTATAGACTTACAAATATTTTCAAAAGTCTAAGTTTGCCTCTTTATAAAAGACTATTTCATTTAAATTTTTTTATTTAAATTCTGGTTAGTTAACATACAGTGCAATATTAGTTTCAGGAGTATAATGCAGTGACTCCTCACTTACATACAACACCCAGTGCTCATCACAAGTGCCCTCCTTAAGAACCACCACCCAGTAGCCCGTTCACCACCCGCCTCCCTCCATCAACCCTAGGTTTGTTCTCCAGAGTGAAGCATCTCTTATGGTTTGTTTCCCTCTCTCCTTTCTCCTTCCCATCTTCCTTCCCATATATTCATCTCATTTATTAAAAACCACGTGAGTGAAATCATATGGTATTTGTCGTCCTCAGACTCTTTCGCTTAGTATAATACACTCTAGCTCCATGTCACTACAAATGGCAAGATTTCATTCGTTTTGATGGCTGAGTTATATTTCATTGTATATATGCCACATCTTTTTTTTTTTTTGAGAGAGAGAGAGAGAGAGCGAGAGCAAGAGCAAACAGGGGAGGGGCAGAGAGAGGAAGACAGAATCCCAAGAAGGGCTCGACCTCATGAACCATGAGCTCATGACCTGAGCCAAAACCAAGAGTCAGACACTTAACCAACTGAGCCACACAGGTGGCCCTATACAACATCTTCTTAATACATTCATCAGTTAGTTCTCATCTGCTCTTTCTCCATAGCTTGGCTATTTTTGATAATGCTGCTATAAACTTTGGGATGCATGTACTTCTTTGAATCTGTACTTTTGAATCCTTTGTGTAAATACCTAATAGTACAATTTCTGGATCAAATGGTAGGCTTATTTTTAATTTATTGAGGAACCTCCATACTGTTTTCCAGAGTGGCTGCATCAATTTGCATTTGCAACAGTGCAGGAGGGCTCCCCTTTCTCTGCATCCTTGCCAACACTTGTTGTTTCTTGTGTTGTTAATTTTAGCCATTCTGATAGGTATGAGATGGTATCTCATTGTGGTTTTTAAAATTCTTTTAAAGTTTATTATTTTTGAGAGAGAGAGAAATAGAGAGAGAGAGAGCGTGCAACTGGGAAAGGGGCAGAGAGAGACACACACAAAATCCAAAGCAGATTCCAGGCTCTGAGCTCTGAGCTGTTAGCCCATAGCTCGACCTGGGGGACTTGAAATCAGGAACTGTGAGATCATGACCAGAGCTGAATTCAGATGCTTAACCAACTTTGCAATTCAGGCAGCACTCTCAATAGGTTTTGATTTGTATTTCCCTCATGATGAGTGATGTTGAGCATCTCTTCATGTGTCTGATAGCTATCTGTGCATCTTCTTTGGAAAAATGTCTGTTCATGTCTTCAGTCCATTTCTTAAGTGGATTATTGGGGGTTTTGGTGCTGAGTTAGCTAAGTTCTTATAGATTTTGGATACTAACCCATTATCAGATATGTTGTTTGCAAATAACCTCTCCCATTCCCCAAGTTGTCTTTTAGTTTTGTTGTTCGTTTCCTTCATTGTGCAGTAGCTTTTTATCTTGATGAATTCCCAATAGTTCATGTTTGATTTTGTTTCCCTTGCCTCTAGCTTTATGACTAGTAAGTTGCTACAGCCAAGGTCAAAGAGGTTGCTACCTCTTTTCTCCCCCAGGATTTCTATGGTTTCCTGTCTCACATTTAGGTCTTTCATCCATTTTGAATTTACTTTTGTGTATGGTATTAGAAAGTGATCCATTTCCATTCTTCTGCATGTTGGTCAACATATAACAACATTTGTTGAGGAGACTGGTTTTTTCCATTGAACATTCTTTCCTGCCTCATCAAAGATTAGTTAACGATAGAGTGGGGGGTCCTTTTCTGGGTTTTCTATTCTCTTCCATTGATCTATGTATCTGTTTTTGTGCCAGTACCACATTGTCTTGATGTCTACAGCTTTGTAATATAGCTTGAAGTCTTGAAGTCAGGGCTGGGTATACTCAGCAGAGTGTTTCCAACGCCTGGAACTGAGATGCTTCTGATATCATACATGTCCCTAAACAGCTGTTTAAAGTGAAAGGTCATAGAGTTAAGGTAACAGAGTTTCTGGTTTATGTGATGACCTTAAAGTCCCATTTGAAGATACTTCTATAATTCCATATCTTCATCGCTATGCTTCCAACATACAGGGTACTGATGACTGCTCACTCTAGGCTAAGTCCTTCCACCTGATTGTATAGAAAAGGATGGTTATTAGTGAACATTTGTTCCTATTTATAAATCTTCAAAGTATCGCTTGTGAAGTGCGAAGAAAAACCTGGTTACAGTACTGATGGAATTATAAGGATTCAGCTCCTTCTTCAGTACTGATATGGTGGAAATGTTGCTTCTCATTTCTTAGAACATGCTCCAGTATTGCATTTGTTTTGGTTTCTTGACATCAATGAATAATACTTGTATGATTTTTACATGAGGTTTTCTCTCTCCTCTTCATAAGACTTAATACTATCTTCATTTTGCCTTTTGTACTGGTTATCCTTTTGAAACTTACTATGCTTTTCATATTGTTTAGAAGTGGAAGTGTAAGGTCATCCTGAATACCTTTTAATTATTTTTTCACTCGTTACACTGACATGCGTGTGATGTTCTACATACACAGTGGCTTTGGCTATGAAACAGGACACACTCCTTTTTTACTGTAATTCCTACACCCACCTATCCCGGCGCTGGTCAGAAGATCCAAGACGCTGCTCAAGGGGAATGGAATTCTGGGAATTCATGATGTGTATACAAGTCTACTCAATAAGTGACTCCTAACACATACATACATATTCCTTCATAAACCATGTTTGAAGATGTCCTTCGGAATATCCTGAAAGTTCTTATGTATTCCTAAATGACTACAAATATTTGTCATGTGTGAATACTGAATACTATAAAATGCTTTTTCTCTGACTACTAACATAATTTTACATAAGTTTTAATAAAATGTGGCACTAGGGCCACCTAGGTGGCTCAGTCAGTTAAGTGTCCAACTTCAACTTAGGTCATGATCTCATGGTTCATGAATGCGAGCCCTGCATCAGGCTCTGTACTGACAGCTCAGAGCCTGGAGCCTGCTTCAGATTTTATGTCTCCTTCTTACTCTCTGTCCCTCCCCTGCTCACACTCTCTCTCAAAAATAAATAAAAACGTTTTTTTAAAAAAAAGTGGCACTGGATGAGTTATGGTCATTGATTTCAAGCATTCTACTGGAAATTATACATGAACAAAAAATGCATTAGATGTAAACCTAACATAAATATTAAACAGTGAACATTCATGACATCATGTGAACAAGAAAGGTGGCCACCACATCGCACATCCTACTTGAGTTGATTTTCTGACCAAAAACGCACCCTGCCTCCCATAGGCTCCAATAACTCAGCATTGAACACTTCATCTCCTTAGGGTTCCTTACTTTCATCATCTGTGTGCACAACTTTTCCTGGTTCAAATTGCATGTAAACAGAATTAAAAGGTTTGTACCATTTAAAGCCAAATCTCCTTTCTTTAAAAGTTTAGATTTCTTCTTTTTGTTAATCTTTATTTATTTTGAGAGACAGACAGAGAGAAGCGGCAGGGGTGGGTCAAAATGAGAGGGAGGAAGGGAGAGAATTCCAAGCAGGCTCCATGCTGTCATTGTGGAGCCCAGTGTGGAGCTCGATATCACGGATGTGAGATCATGACCGGAACTAAAATCAAGAGTGGGACGTGTAACTGACCCACCCACCCAGGCACCCCAAAATGCTTGGACTTTTGTACTTGACACTTTATTCATTTGAATTGAGCTGTGTCACCTTTGTAGGGCTCAAACATTTTCCTGGCTTGATTCAACTACTTGCAACTACTTCAGTGTCCCCAAGTTTATCCACATGAAACCAAAGATCCCAATAACTTTCTATGCAAATTTGTTCTGAATTATAAAAAATAATTAACATTTTTTCAATGTTTTATTTTATTACTTTTAATAGATTAACATATTAAAGAGATTGTCCTCTCCTTTCATTTGAACTCTTTCATCTCCATCTAAATAGACTCCTGCTGCACCAAGACCTTGTCCATGTGTGAGGACCCACATCTCGGCAGGTGCATCACCATCAGGCTAATTTCTCCTGAACAAAACAATGGTATCTCTTTGGGCTCTCTCAGCCCACCTCCAAGCCAAGGAATGCTGATGGCTTCAAGTTCAAATTCTACCCATACTCCAAATTCCACATCATTGCCACTGCTACCAACCCTGTGTGACCCACCACCTTGTCTGACATGACCATCCTGCTGTCTGTTGTCATGGTAACAGACAGATCCTGTGAAGTTGCCCAAACAGCTCATCATGAAGGTCCACACCAACCACCACCTAAGTCAGTCTTCTTGGATGACCAGCACATGTGACCCACCCCATCCTCCCCTCTCACTCTGCTGTGTGCACAGTGGCTTCCAGCTGTCCATAGGATATCCAAATCGCCTCCCTCATTCACAATGCATCCCTATCCTGGGGCTGCAGTAACACAGTGCCACACACTGGGAGGCTGAGAGGACAGACATTTGTGGTGTCACAAGCGAGGATGATGCAAGCCTGAGATCAAGTTGTTTGCAAGGTTGATCCCTTCTGGATGTTCTGAAAGACAATCTGTCCAGGCCTCCCTCCCAGCTTCTGGGGGTTGCCCACAACTCTTTGTATTACTTGGCGGGTAGATACATCATGCCAATTCCTACTCCTGTCTCACAGGATCAAGCCCTGTCTTCAGTGCAGGCCTCTGTGTCCAAATTTCCAGTTTCATAAGGACACCCAACATTGGGTCAAGACCTACCTTAATCTAGTATGGCCCCATCTTTGTTGCATGTGCAAACACCTGATTTCTAGATAAGACTGTATTCTGAGGCTCCACGTGGACATGAAATATGGGGGTATGATACTGAACCCAGAGTTTGTGTATGTTTGTAATGTATATATTGTGTCACGAATTTAGGTATTAACTTCCAGTGTTACCTGAAATCGTTACCCTGTTTTGTTTTCCTAGTCCTTCCGACCACATATACAGCTATCTTTCTAAAATCGACAGATATTGGGGTGCCTGGGTGGCTCAGTTGGTTAAGCGTCTGACATCAGCTCAGGTCATGATCTCACAGTTCGTGGGTTCGAGCCCCACATCAGGCTCTGTGCTGACAGCTAGCTCAGAGCCTGGAGCCTGTCTTCAGATTCTGTGTCTCCCTCTCTCTGACCCTCCCCTGCTCATGCTCTCTCTCAAAAATAAATAAAAACATATTTAATATGTTTTTTTTAAATTTTTAAAGAAAAAAATAAAGTATACAGATATTTCAGACTACGTGTATATTTATATTTAAGAAATACATAACTGCCATATACCATTTCCTTTTGTCCCTTCACTGTGTTCCATTTTTCCATGCTACTGTGAAAGGTCAATGAAATCTGCATGTAGATAATTATGGTTCTGCTGCTGAATTATTTCCTTGTAGGTAAGGCAACAGTTACATTTTCCAGAATCCCTGTATTCGTGAGTCTTGGTGACAACTCACCGATGGTCTGAGTATTGAAAGCAGAGGTGAAGATGCTCTAGTCTAGTGTTGGGGTCACCATAGAGACGGACAAACGCACAGGGGCTTCTCTGGCAACACGCTCGCAGCCCACGGTTCTAACTAGCAGCCTGTCAGTCAAGCATGTACCAAACCATCACTCACCTTCTCCCCTTCTGTTTCCTTAGCGGCCTTGCCTTCCACTCCTGTCTCCATGACCCCACAATCATGGATCAGATCCCATGGTCAGAAATCCACATTACTGGGTTTTCCACCCTGTAATTCCACAATCCACACTGTGTTCCCCAAGCCATTGATTTAACCTGCCATGCTTATTGAGTTTCTCTGGTGCTTTGACTTCCCTCTTCCTACTGTATTTGTGTATGACATCATTTGTACAGCAAGCACCCATTCTCTCAGTAATTGTAGAAGACCAGGCATCTTGATTCCAGGACAACAGACATAACTGCAGCTAAACACCACAAGGAACTCTGACCCTCTACTGGACTGTTGAGTATCTAAACTGTTCTATCCTTCCGTGTGAGACGCGGGCACCTTCCTCATATCTCAGGCGAGATATGGGAGATTTCTCTTACTTGGATTTGAAGCCAAGAATTCAGTAAGTGTTCACTTTTTATATTGTGATTAAAAACGGTGTGCATTTGTTTACTCAACGGTTTACTCAATTTGTTTACTTAACGGTTGTTAAATCTGTCTTGTTATTTCTCATGTAACAATTCTTAGTTGAAAGTCTATTACATTCTTGGTCATTATACTAGGTACATATGATTTTATGGTTGTTTACATTCAGGTCAATTTTAAAAATTCTTCCACACTCAAGACTTTTGTCATTGAGTGTAGTACATTAATAAGTCTAAGATAATAACTTTATCAGTGACCTCCAGCCAAAGACCACCAAAACCACACCTGTAGTCAGAGAGGATCATATTACGTTGGGTGTGCTTTTGCACATCTTTTTTAAAATTAAGATTCCATTTTATTATTTACTTACATTATCTCTACGCACGTGGGGCTCAAACCTACAATCCAAGACCAATAACGTTCTATTCACCTAGTCATCCAAGTGCCCTACAAATCCTTTAAAATAAGGTACCAAGGCCACAATACTTTTCCCTTTGATGTCCAGCCCAGTAGAATGAGTTATACACCATTACGTGCTCAAATACCTTAGTGAAAGGTAAAAACAAAAACATTTCATCCCATGGTTGGAATGCCTTTGGGGTACCTCAGTACTGTGCAATATTATAGAAACAATTTAGTGTTGTTACCTCTCATAAGGATGAAGAGGCTCCTAAGTCTAGAATTTATCAGATGGCATATTTTGGTCAACAGATCTGGCTGATATTAACGGTACTACTCTTTCCAGATGTTACCTCCTGGGGGCCAGAGCAAAGCACCCCACTGGTATTTCCACCACAATCACTGCTCATGGAAACAAACAAGTTAGCCTGAGTTATGGTTCAAAGGGATGCTCTTCTAGGTCATAATTTAGAAGAAAATCAATGAAAGACACTAATTAGTTCCAGAAATGATAAACCAGTATCAACTGTAAAAACTGAAGAAAAATGGGTGCCTGGGTGGCTCAGTCCGTTTATCGTCTTTTTCAGCTCAGATCATGAACTTACAGTTCAGGGGTTCAGGCATGTATTGGGCTTTGCAATGACAGCTCAAAACCTGGAGTTTGCTTCTATGTCTCCTTCTCTCTGCCCCTTAGCCACTTGTGTGCTCTCTCTCTCTCAAAAATAAGTATTTTTGAAATTTTTTGAAGAATTGAAGAAAAAGAATTGATGTGAAAATTTATCACACAATAATAAAGACCGAAAAGGAGACATAAAATCAGAATATTCCAGTATCACAACAGAAAACAGAAAATAACTTTCAACAATACATGTCTCATTTCATAATGATGTAACAGGAACATTTTGGAGTGTAAAATTCAGTAATTTTTTTTCTTGTAAAAGTATATGAGGTTGTATATACACACCAACAATAGACACATTCTCATCACCTCTGGGTCATAAAGATATTGTAATGGGAAAGAGACACGTTGTACATAACCATGTGACTACCTCAAGTCTGAAATAACATTTAGATCATAGAGATATAGAGGACAAAAAAGGATATTTAAAATCATCAGCATTCATATCAGTGGCACAAACTAGTAATTTATACACTTGGGAACCCCATTACAGAAGAGGCACCAGAAGACTCAAAACCATATTCATAACAATGAAAAGATTTCTCTCCTGCCTGAAATCTTATTAACAAAATACGTGAAGATTTATACCTGAAATATTCCCAAAATTGTGTCCATGCAGGATCCTCTCCATTGCACTGGCTCGCATTTTCAGAAAGACTTAAAGGGAGAATAAGTGCTTTCCCACACTGTGTCCATGCTCACAGATTCCTGGGATACCCGAAGGCTTTTTCACGGTGCCTAAGTTCATAATGTTTCACATCGCTGTGCTCACAGGTGTGTCCTCGAAGAGAAGAGGGACAAGTGAAGGTTTTCACACAGAGAAGTCATTCACGAGGTTCTGTCCACGGAGGGTCACCACACGTACTTGCAGGTCTCTGGGACACTGGAAGGTCTCACCAGAGCCCTTCCATACAAGGCCTTCCTGTCCACTGTGCAGCCTCACGTGTTCTTGAAGGGAGCGGTGACGTGTCAAGGTCTCTCCCCAGGGTGTTTCTTCATATGCACTCGAAGAGAAGAGGAAAACTTGTACGCCTTCCCACACCTCTTACATTCATAGGGTTTAATTGTGCTGTGCGTTTTCAAATGACTTTGAAAATTTTGCAGCTGACTGAAAGCTTTCCCGCACTCCATACACTTCAATAGTTTCTTCACAGCATGTGTCCTCATATGCGCTCCCAGGTTTGAAGGAGATCTGAAGACTTTCCCACAGTGCTGACATTTAGAGGGCTTTTCCTCAGTGTGGTTCTCTCTATGTATACGTAGGTCTCTGTGATACCTGAAGGCTTTGCCACACTTCTCACATTCATAGGGTTTCACTACGTTGTGTGTGGTCATGTGACGTTCAAAAGGCCGATGCTTCCTGAAAGTTTCCCCACACTCCTTACATTCCAAGTGTCCGTCCCCTGAGTGTCTTCTCATAGTATGTAGTACAAGGGTGTAGTGACGAATGAAGGCTTTTCCACAGTGCTGACATTTATTGGGTCTCTCGCCAGTGTGTTTCCTCACATGCTCTCGCAGGCATGACTTATACCTGAAGGCTTTCCCACACTCCTGACATTTATAGGGTTTCTCCCCTGTGTGCGTCGTCACATGTTCTTGTAGGCATGACTTATACCTGAAGGCTTTCCCACATTGCTGACATTCATAGGGTCTTTCCCTGGTGTGTGTCGTCAGATGTCCTCGCAGATTCCATTGATATCTGAAGGCTTTCCCACACTGCTGACATTCATAGGGCCTTTCCCCAGTGTGTGTCCTCATATGGATTCTGAGGTGTGTTTGATCCCCGAAGCCCCTGTCACACTGCTTACATTCATAGGGTTTCACTAGACTGTGAATGACCATGTGACGTTTAATATGATGATACTTCCGGAAGGATTTCCCACATCCCTTACATTCATAGGGTCTTTCCCCAGTGTGTGTCCTCATATGAACTCGCAGGTCTGAGGAATGCCTGAATGATCTCCTACACTCCTGACATTCATAGGGTTTCACTACATTGTGTGTGGTCATGTGACATTCAAAATGTAGACGTTTCTTGAAAGTTTTCCCACACTCCTTACATTCAAAGGTTCTATCTCCTGTGTGTCGTCTCACAGGTGCTAGAAAGGAGTACTGACCAGGGAAGGCCTTCCCACCTGGCTGATATTTATAGGGTTTCTCCCGAGTGTGGGTCCTCACATGGTTTTGTAGGCTTGATTTATACCCGAAGGCTCTCCCACACTCCTGACATTCATAGGGTCGCACCCCAGTATGAATTCTCACATGTCGAATAAGGTAGCAGTGATACAAGAAGGTTTTCCCACACACGTCACACACATGGACTCTCTGTCCACAGTGACCTTGAACATGACGTTTAAAGGAAGCCGTGCAAGTGAAAGCTTTTCCACATTTCTGGCACTCTGTTGATTTTTTACCTCTGAGACTCTTAGCATATGTCTCAGACGCTCTCCCGGTGTCTTGACCTTCAAAGGGTTTCTCTACAAGTTTTCGGTCAACGTGAGGGTTGAGGCTCGGGACGGAGCTGCAGGCCAGCCCACATTCCTCACCAGGACACGGTTTGACTCCTGGGGGAGAGCTTCGCAGATTCTCGAGGAAGGAACCGTCTGCAAAGGCTTCTCTACACTTACCACAGTGACAGGATTTGCCTCCAGTGGGACACCCCTCACGCACAGTAAGACTTGTAACCGGGTTCAGAGTTTCTCCACGTTTATCACCTTTCATATGTTCGCAGACACCCTCGACCAAAGGACTTCTGTTCAAAATAGGAAGGCACAGGGTTAGGGAATAATGGTTATAGGCGATCTCTTTCTTAATGATCTATTGGTGTTTGTTAATCATCATTGGATTACATAATGTCCACTGTCAATAAATGGGAATGTTTGCGGCACTGTCTGCTTACAAAGTGGTACAAGCGTAAAAGGCATTACGCTTGTTCCATCCATACTCTCTGGCTGACAACTCAAATAGAGTCATAACATTCTGGGTTTCTTACGTATAGTTTACCCCGACTATTTTTTCCAACAGAATGGTTTTTTGATAATCAATACCTAGAATGCATTTATAAAAACTTCATCTCGTGAAACTTCCGGCTACACAATTGTTGAGCTAGGTTTACTGCTGTTACTTACTTTCATCTTAATCTCACAACCTGCCAACATCCCCCAATCCTCCTTTGCAAGTGTCACTCACCTCAAAAGCCCTTTCTGCATTCGGGTCAGATCTCCACTGCTATGAAATTTCTGTTTCTCTACAAACACAGAACAGGAATCATTTTTTGTAAACAATGGTATTTTCTCTTCACTCAGAGTCTCATTCTTCAAAGCATTCTGCTGAGTCTTTGATCCATTCATTTTACCCTGACTGGGAGAAACTATAAGAATTGGTAGCCTAATTGAATTTCTTGGAAATGACCCGATGTGTAAGGTAAGAAAAGAGACCATATGTCTGTTTCTATTCATATACTGATCCTGAAATGTAAATGAAATTCATCAGGATGAATGGTCATGTGACCAAAAAATTCTGAGGACCCTGGTAACTTGGGATGTTGGCAATAATAGAGAAGGTGTAGGAAATGGCAGCCTGGTCATTGAGAAATACTTCAAAATAGACGGAGATTAATGGGAAGATAAGTATTATCAGAAAAGCCAAGTACAAAATACACACATCCACACCCTACCTCTACAGGAAGACAGAAAGACTGGCCACATTGGGTGACGATGAATGGAAAGTCCAACAGGGAGGCCAGGGGAATGGCAGACATCACCCTTCTTAAAGATGGAGTCATGTTTCTAATGGATGTGTCCAAACACCAATGCCTTCTCCAGACCGTGGTCCACCTGACTGTTGGCCTGTTCTGAAGGCACACAGCCCCTCGGTGGAGCCTGCCTGCACTGTCCCAGTGCCACCAGGAGATTACATGGTGTGTGTGGTTGCTGCTCTGCCCTTGAGAAGAGCTCAGCAGGAGGGAGGGTTTGAAGGACAACAAGCAATCTGGAAAGTGGGGACTATCTTTAGTCATCAGGGTCACTGATGACCAATAATTGTGGGACGTTTTATCGTTCATTCATTCATTCGTTTTTTGGTAGCAGCATACTGTCCTCTATATTCATTTCAGGTGTGCAACACAGGGATTCAACGATCACAATGCATTACAAATGCTATCCATACAAGTGTAATTACTGTCACTATTCAAAACTACAAAATCATTGACCACATTCCCTGCGCTCCACCTGTCCTTCTCATGACTTACGTATTCAATAAGTATGCAAATCTGCGCTTCTCAAACCCCTCCATCTATTTTGCCTGTCCCTCCAATCCACTTCCAATCTCACAAACACCAATTTGTTCTCTACACTTTGAAGTCTGTTCCTATTTTCTGTTGTTTGTTCATTTTGTCATTGAGATTCCACATAGGAGTAAAATATTTTGTTTGTCTTTTTGTCTGAGTTATATACTTGGTATAATACCATCTAGGTCAATCCATGATGTCACAAATGGCAAGAATTCGTCCCTTTTGTATTACCGAGAGATAGTCCTTGTATGTAGATACCACATCTTCATTATCCATTCATCTGTTGATGGACGCCTGTTTTGCTTCCCTATTTTCAGTACAGTGAGTTACAGTACTGTGAACTTGGGGTGCACATATCTTATCATACTGGGGTTTTTCCTTTGGTCAACTATCCAGAAGTGCAATTACGGACCAATTGTCACTGTTGTGTTTCATTTGGTTGTGAAAATTCCATACTGTTTGCCAAGCTGACTGCGCCCATTTAAATCCCACCAACCATCAATTTCCTTCTCTCCACCGCCTCTAGAATCCTTATATTTCTTATATTTCTGATACTAGCCATTTGCATTACTGTGAAGCGTCAGCTCACTGTGATTTTGACTTGCAGTTCCCTGAGAATTACTGATACTGAGAAGCTTTTCATGTGTCAAGTAGCCATCTCTGTATTTTCTGTGGGAAAATATGTTATGATCCTCCTTCAATTTTTTCTTTTTCTTTCCCTTACCTGAAGGGATGATTCCACAAAAATAATGCTAAGGCTGATGCCCATGAGATTAGCACCTCTGTTTTGTCTTAAGACATGTTTGGGTTCAAGTCCTACACCTAGGTATTTAATCTATACTGAGTTTGCTTTCAGGTAAGGGGTACAAAGCTGGTCCAGTGTCATCTCCTTGCAGGTAGCTGTCTCATCTTCCAAGCACCATTTATTGAAGAGACACTCTCTTCCCCATTGTACATTCTTAGCTCCTTCTTTGTAGATAATCTGACCTTATACGCATGGGTTTCTTCCCAGACTCTATTCTGTAGACTTGATCTCTATGTCTGTTTTTGTGCCAGTACTGTTTTGTTTCATATAGTTTGAACTCTGGGACTGTTTTATCTTCATCTTTGGTATGTTTTCTCAAAACTGCTTTGGTTATTTGGAATCTTTTCTGTTTCCATACAAATTTTAGAATTTCTTGCTCTAGTTCTTGGAAAAATAGTATCAGTATATTAATAGGTATTACATTGAATATGTTGAGTGCTTTTCATAGTATGGGTATTTTCAACAAAATCAGTCCATACAATCCATGTCAATGGTAGAGCTTTCCCTTTGTTGTATCATCTTCAATGTCTTTCATTAAATGTTTTCTACCTGAGTACAGGTCTTTCAATTTCCTGGGTTACTTTTAACATAGTATCCTATTGTTTTTGAATTAACTGAATATGGGTTTCTTTTCTTAATTTCTCTGTTATTCTGGAAGTCAATACAGAAATGCAACAAATTGTAGAATATTAATTTGTGTTCTACAACTTCTCTAAATTTAACTTATTAGTTCTTATAGTATATGGTGAAGTTCTAAGGATATTCTATATGTAGAATATGATTTGTAATTATTGACATTTTCTTCATCCTCCTTAAAATACCAGTGAAGGGAGGGGCCATCCTTACCCACGGCGGCCAGGTGCCTGCACGTCTCCAGCATCACATCTCTGTAGAGCTTCCTCTGACCTCGATCCAGCAAAGCCCACTCTTCCGGGGTGAACTTCACAGCCACGTCCTCAAAGACCAGAGAGGCCTGAAACATACCACACACTCGATTATAGCACAGCTCCATCCTTACCCATGGGTGTGGGAGCATGAAGGGGGACAGGCAGGGAGCTGCCCTCTGTTCCTAGGACCCCTGAGTCACATGTGAGTAGAAAGAGACAACACACAGGGAGATCCCCTGCAATGTACACAGTGACGGGTGAAGCACAGGGTGGTGACAATAGCAGACATAGATTTAGGCCCAGTTAGGAGTAGGTATAAAGAGGCAGAGCAGATCTGGGCAGACATTGCTGTATAGATTTAAACATGAAGTATTCATGCAGACAACACAGAAATTGGAGGACACGCATTTCTCTTGCTCAAAGATGACTATGCCACATCAGCTCCAAGACCTGGAGCCAGAATGTCAGGATGATGTGGACACTCAGATCCCAGTGCTGCTCTCGTCCTGGAAGGAACAAGGTCAAGGAGCCTGGGGGAGTCTCCTCTCTTCCGACAGAGGCACACACGACCCTTACCCTGAATTAGGTGGACTCTGGGCACAGGCCAGGGCCCAGGCGCCTGGCACACCTGGTGTGTAAGACGAGTTCGGGGCCACAAGAAACTAGGAAGTCAGCAGGGTCTCTCAAACATTTAACCAAGGCCCAGGATTCAATGAAAAAGGGACCAGAAGGAAGAGCCCCTGAGGGATTCATCAGGACAGAGCCACACGTCACTTTAGCAGAGGAGGGCAAATCCCAGCGTATGGGCCGCTTCCAGGCAACAGGCCTGAGCGACGGGAAGATGCGCAGCAAAGCAAGGATGCACGGTGAGCACACAGCTGAAGGGACACCGGCTCCTAAGGGACCAGCCTGGACATGGCCACAGGCCCTAACTGACCCCTGGGTACTTATAACTGGGCACAGGTCCAACACGGGGAGCATTCTAAAGGTCCCCATGCTCCCCCACACTCCCCAGCAGCCCCTCCTGAAATTGGGCTCCCCTCTGCTGCCCTGCCCGCCGCTCCCCTGCAGGGATTCAGGACACTCCCATGTCCTCTGCGAGGCCTCGGGGGGATTCTCTCACCACCCGAGCTGCGGCCTCCACCTCATCGGGTCGCCCCATATTTGATGGCCTCCACAGGGACCCTCTGCAGTCCCAGGCCTCTCCTGGGACTTTCCAGGAACTTACTGGGAGTTTCCCTTGGTGGACTGACTCCAGCATTCTCTGGGCAGCTGACAACCTCCCCCTGAGGGGTCCTCCTTGGTGAGGAGCCCAAGCCCCAGGGGGGTCTATGGGACCTCCCCTGCCCCGCAGGCTGAGGGACCTCCCCTCCCGCCCTTCAGGGGCTCCTTGCCTCCCTCTCCTTTCCTTCGGCCCTTTGGCAGGTGCAACCACAGTGCTCGTCAGGCAGCCGAAGTTCTCTATCCAAGGGGGCTCCTGGTATGGTCTGAAGGTCTGAGGGTGAATAAGGTCAGACCATTTGGGCCTGTGTGGGCGAATGACCCCTTCCTCTCCTCCCCAACTCCGTTCCCAAGGTCTATTCCCAACAAGTGGCACAGCTGGCAATGGCAGCTCGGCCAGGGTGACTCCACACACGTGAAGGACCAGCTGGGACCCTTTCCTGACAATGGCTGGGTCCCGGCCACCGAGCTTCTGGCGGGTCCCCCTCAACTCCTCAGTCCCCGTGTCTGCAGCTGCCATCTTGGTCCAGCAGCAAACACATTCCCACACGTCTGAGGGCTGGTCCTCCCCTCCTCTCTGCACAAGTTCACTGAGAATCAGTTCTCCTCATGACAGGACACCATTGGACACACTGGTTATTTGACCAAGACTGACTGGAATGTCCAATTTGAGACAGACCTGCAAAGACTCAGAAATAAGCAGACAGGAGTCCCTGGGTGGCTCAGTCAGTTGAGCATCCAGCTTCAGCTCATTTCATGATCTCATGGTTCGTGGGTTCAAGCCCCGCATCGGGCTCTGTGCTGACAGCTACCTCAGAGCCTGGAGCCTGCTTCAGATTCTGTACCTCCCTCTATCTCTGACCCTCCCCTGCTCATGCTGTCTATGTCTCTCAAAAATAAATTTAAAAACTTAACAAAAAAAAAAAAAAAGAAGCAGGCAGCTTGAAGGATTTAAGGTGGAACCCTTCTGTGGAGCCAACCAAGTCCCCTGGAGATGCTGGCCTGATGCCTTGCTGACAGCCCAGCAACCTTACTGGATGAGTAATCAATGCCGACCCCGGGTAGATGCGGGACACCTCGGGATAGTTTGGAGATTTCGAGAAGAGGAAATCACAGAAATCTACATGTCTTGAAGATAAATTTGATTGCAAATTTTGACTTGGCTTCTGGCTTCAAGGGGCTATTAAAAGTTCAATCTAGAGACACCTTATAAAGATTTTGAGCAAAGCAAGCTTATTGAAAACCTCATTTGGCCAATCACTGTGTTTGCTGAGCCTTTGTGAGTACTGAGGCCGTGTTCAATAAAACCGGACTTGTTTTACAATCGAATCAGCCTTTATTTGGCTGTCTCTGGAAATAAGAGTGATTTTACAGAGAAAATAATTGTTTCAAAACCACATCTTTATAGATATTGAAATGTGGATACTATTTCTTATAAACTAGACTAGATCCTGAATTTTTTGGTTTCCTCAATATCTGGATACACCTCTCCAAACTAAGGTTTTCAATATTCCTTTGTCATGACCTAAGTCATTCAAAATTAAAGCTGTTTTTATTAACATTCTGAATGCCAATGCTAGACAACTTGAGAGAGCGCCACGACAGCTCAAGTGCAGAGAATCCGTAGGCTTGTTATTTTGCGCGACTTGCAGGACGCCAGGGGTACAGGGTTATCTGAACAGCTGGAAAACAGGAAGGGCTCTCCAACAGCTGCATAATTCAACCATCACCTTGACCAATTCTGCACGGCTGGGGTAAGAAAACCACTCCTTAACCCAACACCACAGGACTAACCAGGGCCATGTGGAAGCAATGGATGGGGTCACATTCCTTCTCTTGGACTGGAGGACACACTTGGGGAAGCTCATCTCCCAAGACAAGTATCTCCCATTTGCCAGTGATTCCTGTAATGATGTAAAGGATATCATTAAGGGGAGACACCTCTCATATATAAGAGTGGATGTTCACACAGCAATTGCTGAGGGCAGTGGCAGAGACGGTGACCCCAGGACACACGGGGCCAGGGAAGACTGGTTATCTACAGGGAAAAGGAGTCATCAACTTCAAGGACAACAACCACATCCTGTGGATTTAACTGTCGTGGAAATAAGTGGAACTCAAAGAGAGAAAGTTCCAGCATGTGTGATTATGACCTGAGCAACAGAATCTTCTCACAGAACAAAAGAAAGTCGTCTACAGGAGATAGGGAAGTTCAAGTCTACTAACAACGTGAAGGGTCCATCCATGCAGACAAAACACAGAAACGATACACCCTGACCTGGTAAACACTTACAACACGTCAAAATGAAACAGCACAATGTCCACAGGATGGGAAGGAAACAGAACATCAGGAAGCAGACACGTGAGTTACAGGGGAGAACACGCTGGAATCACTGCCACAGAAGAGGGAGCCCTGCCATGAGAAATGCTCAGCCCCGAGAGAATCAGCAAATCCAACATGTGACACCCAGGAGACCCCACGTCACACACTCCAGCTGGACATCATGAAGACACAACTGACAGGACAAGCACCGACCTGTGGTTGACACTCTGCACCCCGTTTCCTGCTCATGTGTAACTTTCTCGCAAGCTGAAATACGCACTGTTCCCCCAGCGGGGAAGGACTTCCGGGGAATTTATCCTGGACACAGGACCTCACTGCCAGCGGCAGCAGAGCCGACAGAAGGAAAACCTGAACTGGGGACCCCCACACCCCACCATCCAGGGACAGAGGGGTTCACGGGGCAACCTGAGCCCACGCCCACACCCGCGAGACACAGACGAGCCCTGGGCAGCCCCACGTCGGCCATGACATCACCGGTGGCACTGCTGACATTCCCCTATTGCACCTGCAACAGAGACCCAGGCAGGTGACACTGGGGCTGGGGGTGAGGACATGAAAAGCTGCCAGGGACAGGAACCGTGGGCAGAAAGAGCTGTATTGGGTTGTGAGGAGTGACTGATCACAGGAGACTTTCTATCCTATGGGGGGGAGGGTGATACTGAGGCTCCAGGAAATTGAGTTGGGAAGTTCCTGGAGATTGTGCTTTTTCCTTGTAATTTCCTAAGACATTTGTAAGTGGCTGGAGACTCACATCATGCTTGACTATGCTCTCCATCAGTTAACTGCCAAGGGAAACAAAGACACAAAGAAATGGCAGATACAATTAAATTTCCTTACAATCAGCAGCCCATTGAGTAATACTTGAGGCGGGCAGGGTGAAAATGTTTCCCCAGGCACTCCCATAATGTTACTGTTTTGCTAGAGGGAAAAACAATCTAGGCTTGACAATAGCTAGGCCCCCAGGATCCTTTGTGTCATCTTTAGCATATGAAAATCTCATCGGAAAATTCTTGGGACTAGACCTCCCACAACCCCATGGTATATAAACCACTTCCTCCTCTTCTGCCCACGGTCCTGTCCAGGGACTTCAATAGATCACCTTTTTGCACCAAAGATGTTTTCAAGAATTCTTTCTTGGTCTTCAACTCTGGACCCCACCACCCACCATCACCCCAAAACCTCATCATTAACCATTTGATTCCCTCTTTCCTTCATTCCTGGGCAGCTAAGACAGCCTGAGGACAGTCACACCTACGCCACCTGCTGGGAGTGGGGGTGGGAGGTTAGCTTGTTCTGTGCCCACAGCGGGCTTTTGTTTCCCGCATCAGCGAGCAGGACTCGGGGTGGGTGGGTGACAGGTCCGCCGTGGGTCCCCCTGTGAGCCCAGCGGGTGAGGGGGTGCCCAGAAACAGCATTCGTTTCAGGACCCCAACTCCTTTCCCAGATCTATACCTCACCGGCTCTACCTGATCCTAGAACACTCCTTGCACAACTTCCTGGTCCGGGTCACAATTACAACGAAACAGAAAAACAGAAAACCACCCTCAGCCCTTGAAGACGTTAAGGGAACCGCGGGGCTGCGAGGACGCACAGTCTCCACCGGCCCAGGAATCACCCAAACCGGCGACCCTCGCGGGACCGCCTCCAAAGTGACAAAGCCCCGCAGTCCGCACCCGGGAGGGCCGCCCAGCACCCCGGGCGCGTGCACCTGTTCCCTCGGCGCGCGCTCAGCCCCGGCCCCACGTCCGACGCTCCCCCTGCCGGCTTCCACCGTCCACGTCTCAGCGCCCGGGAGCCGCGCTGCCTTCGTGACCGTGACTCACGCCGCACGCGCGCCTTCCAGACACGTTTTCCAACTCGGTCCGGGCAACCTCAGGCCCGCCTCGTCTGCCCCCGACCACGCTCCCCTTCCCGATGATTCAGCCTCCCGCTCCGGAGAAGAAACCCTCCCTCCCCGCCGGGGAGTCGCCGATTCGGAAGCTACTCCCTGTGCCTCCTCATCGCTGCGAATAGTTTCCTTTACGTGACACCCACCCGGACAGTCTCTACCTGTCCCCACCGCGGAGCCAACTCCTGCTAGTTCGGGCGTCGCACACGCTCCCTGAATCCCGGGCCTCCTCCCTGCGCCCCCCGCTCCCCAGCCTCCCTCCCCATCCATCCGCCCAGGACCCAGGTGCGGACCCCTGGGGACGGGGACACCCCGCCGCGGCCGCTTCCACCTAGTTCTGCGGGTCCCACCCGCCCCTCCGGCCGCGCACTCACCATCTCGGGGCCCCGCTCCGCGCTCCCAGGCGCCCCGCTCCGCCGCCCACAGCCGCAACCACGGCAGCGCAGGATCCCAGTGAGCCTGTAGCCCAGGCTCAGAGTCCCACCCACCGGGCTCTCGCTCAGGTCTGATTGGATGGTTTACATGCCCCAGGCTCTCATTGGGCGTTGCTTCAGTCTCTACGACCTGATTGGATGCTGTTCCGAAGATAACTCCCCGGATCCTGATTGGACACTACCGAGCCACCTCGCTTCCGCACGGTGATAGGACAGCCTGCACCTCTTCACGTTCTGATTGGAGGGTAATCCTGCCACCGCCCCAGTACCCGCAAATTGGGCAGATCCGCCAGGTCCCGCCTCCTGCCCCCTGAGGGACGGGCCGGAGGCACACACGTGTCCGATCCGCCTGCCTGGAGGTTGGCTCGCAGCCCGGCGCGCTCAGGGCCGATGGGCCGCCGCCTCCTCCTTCTGTCTCTGGAATCTGATTCAGTGTTTCTGAGTAGCCTCCCTTGTCCAGCGTCGGATCAGGACGCGACAGACAGAAGGGCCCAGTGACCCTTCAGTCCATGGCCCATACGGGGTGACGGTGCACTTGTCCCCTCTGTTTAAGAACAGCTCACTGACTTGGTGGCTCGGAGCCTGCAGACTCCTTCGGATTCCGCGTCTCCCTCTCTCTCTGCTCCTCCCCCGCCTACGTTCTCTTTCAGTATCTCAACAATTAATGAACGTTAAAAAATTTTTTTAAATAAAGAAGAACAGGGGCACCTGGGTGGCTCAGCCGGTTAAGCGTCCGGTTTAGGCTCGGGTCATGATCTTATAGTTCATGGGTTCGAGCCCCGCATCGGGCTCTGTACTGACATCTAAGTCAGAGCCTGTAGCCTGTTTCCGGATTCTATGTCTCTCTCTGTCTCTGACCCTCCCCTGCTCCCGCTGCCTCTCTCTGTCTCTCAAAAAAAAAAAAAAATTTAAAAAGAGAGAAAGAACAGCTCACTGTGTGACCTCACCTAAGGCGAGATCTCTCTGGGTTTTGACCTGAGTCTCTGAAAGCCTGACGCCCCGCCCTCTGACCCAGCCTCCGCTTCTCAGGCCTCAGGTCAATCAAAAGTGCCCTGGGTCCTCAGCCACCAAAGGACATGGGACCCCATGGTCCTAGCCGGGCACAGCCACAGATGTGACACGTTACAATGCTCAGGTGTGCGTTTTATTCTGCAAGGAAAGTCACAGCAGATGCAGTTTGTCATCTGTCCCTGTGAGTGAGAAATGTACTAAGCTCCATTTCCTTCTGGTTGTGCACTTACCGAGGACAGCTGTGAGAACATACAAAAAAAAGGAAAAAAGAAAAGAAAAAAGGACACTGAGTTTTACTCTTAGAAGTGTGAGCCCTCTGGTATGTGACTTCTATCTCCATTTTCCAAAACAAATTTAAAGGCCACCATGGCCATGAGATGATGCCTCCTGGGCACTATGGAAATACCGTGTGTCTCGTGGATTTGCCTCCCCTGCCTGTTGTATGTAAGTGGACTCGCACTGTGCGGCCTGGTGTGTCTGGTGTCCTCCACGGGGTATAATATTTTCACGATCCGTTCACGTGCATGATGTGTCCGTGCTTCATTCCTTCTGGGGCTGAATATCTGTCTATTTGCGGGGTCTGCACAGTTTTGCACCCGGCATTCCCGTGCACACATCTGAGTGTCTGTGTCAGTGCAGGCAGGACCGGAACACTCGGGTCACACTGGAATTCTGTGTTTCCCTTTGTGAGGAGCCACCGAACGTGTCTCCACGTCAGCTGCCCGAGTTCAATCCCCACCAGCCCAGCACAGGGTTCCAGTTGCTCCACATCCTGACGCCGCTCCGTCTCTGGATTCCGGCTCCTCGCCACCGAACGTGTCTCCACGTCAGCTGCCCGAGTTCAGTCCCCACCAGCCCAGCACAGGGTTCCAGTTGCTCCACATCCTGACGCCGCTCCGTCTCTGGATTCCGGCTCCTCGCCGACCTCGTGAGTGGGAGGTGGCATCTCGTGGTGCTTCTGACTCGCATCGTCCTGATTGGAGGGTCGTTTCATGTGTCTGGGAGACATTTGTGCATCGTCTTTAGAGAAATGTCTGTTCAAGGTTTTGTTTACTTTCTGACTTGTATAAGTTTTTAGTTATTCAGATAGGACTTCTCTGTGTATTCTGCCTGATCAAATCTTATCATACGTGTGATTTACCAAGTTGCTCTTCCATTTTATGCGTGTTCATTCAATCTCTTGTTAGTGACCTTGGATGCACAAAAGATTTTCATCTTGCTGAGGCCTCATTTACCTACTTATTCTTGCGTTGCCTGTGATTTTCCTGTCACAGTTAAGACACCTCACCGACTGCAAGTTCATCAAGACTTCTCCCTGGGTCTCTTCCACTCTTGGGTGACCCGGAGCAGGCCCGTCAGGCCTGGGGATCCTCGGCAGAGCTGTCTCCCAGGCCGGGAACCGAGATGCTCTGATGACACCCATGCCCCTGGACCATGTCTGATGTGAAGGCCATGAAGGGGTTTCTATTTTAAGTTATGATCTTTGACTCTTATGCAAACATACTTCTGTACATCCGTACCTTCATCATTATGCGTCCTGTATACACGTTCCTGATGATCACTCATTTCTGGGTGGTCCCTGCACCTCGTTATACAGAAAAGCATGTCCAGGACTGCACAGTTGTTCGTACGTATAGAATTCAGTAGTGGGATTTGTTACGTTCCAAGAAAAATTCTACTAAAATGATCCAACTATTTCTTAAGTACTGACACATTGGAACATTTCCTTGAATCTCTCTCTCAGCCCACCTACAAGCCAGGAAATTCTCACAGCTCCAACTTAAAATTCTATCTGCGCTCCAACCTCCACATCATTGCCAAGACTACCAGCCCCGAGTGATCCACCGTGTTGGCTGATGAAGTCACCATGCTGCTGGCTGTTGTCATGGTAACAGAGGGGTCCTGTGAGGGGCCCATTCAGCGCATCTTGAGGGTCCACGTCACCCACCACCGCAGTCAGTGTTCTTGGCTGACACATGTGACCAACCCCGTCCTCCCCCCTCACTCTGCTGGGGACACGGTGGCCTCTGGAGTCCTTCATATATCCGAAGTCCCCTCCCTCCTTCACAATGCACGCCTCTCCTGGGGCTGCCACAGAACACGTAACACAGACATTTGTGGCGTCACAAGTGAGGCTGATGCAAGCCTGAGATCAAGTTGTCTGCTAGGTTAGTTCCTTCTGGAAGTTCTGAAGGACAGTCTGCCTAGGCCTCCCTCCCAGCTTCTGGGGGTTGCCCACAACCCTTTGCATCCCCGCTTCTGTGTCACGTGGCTAAGCCCTGTCTTCAGTGCAGGTGTCTGTGTCCAAATTTCCCAGTTTTATAAGGACACCCATCTTTGGGTCAGGACCTACCCTAATCCCGTATGGCCCCATCTTCATTGCATGTGCAGACACCGGATTTCTAGATAAGGCTGTATTCTGAGGCTCCACGTGGACGTGAAATGTGGGGGTGCGATACTGAACCCAGAGTTTGTGTATGTTTGTACTGTATATACTGTGTCACGAGTTTAGGTATCAACCTCCAGTGTTACCTGAAATCACCATTTCACGCTTCCACGCCCCTGTCCTCGCCAACGTCGTGAAAGTGTATCTCTAACATATGTCCACCCAAAAAGAGGATGCTCTGAGCGTTTCCCAGAACAGTCATCTGAATTGTGTTTAAATATTATATGTATATTAACAAATGACAGTCTCTTCACTTTTCACTGGCGGAGAGTTCTATCAAAATATCTCTTTGGGGCCCCTGGGGTGGCTCAGTTGGCTGAGCGTCTGACTTCAGCTCTGGTAACGATCTCACGATTTGTAGGTTCGAGCCCACATCAGGCTTCAGGCTGATAGTACAAAAGCCTGCTTCAGATAATCTGTCTCCCTCTCTCTGCCCCTACCAGACTCGTTCTCTCTCTCTCTCTCTCTCTCTCCCTCTCAAAAAAAAAAAAATAAACACTAAAATTTTTAAACTAAAAAAATTAAAAATAAAACAATTCTTGTCAATATTCTCCCACATTCTTAGTCTTAATACCAGGAGCCTATGCCTTGATTCATACGAATCAATTTAGCAAAAAATTTTTAAGTTTTTTTAATGTTTATTTATTTTTGAGAGAGAGACAGAGCGCAAGCAGGGGAGGGACAGAGAGAGGGAGACAGAGAATTCGAAGCAGCTCCAGGCTCTAAGCTGTCAGCACAGAGCCTGACGCAGGGCTCAAACCCATGAACCGTGAGATCATGACCTGAGCCAAAGTTGGTCACTTAACCGACTGAGCCTCCAGGTGCCCCTAAAATTCTTGTACGTTGAAACTCTTGTCATTGGGGCACCTGGGGGACTCAGCCGGTTGAGCGTCTGACGTCTCATGTCATGATCTCGTGGTTTGTGAGTTCGAGCCCTGCATTGGGCTTGCTGCTGTCAGCCTGGAGACTGTTGCAGATCCTCTGGCCCCCTTTCGCTGCCCCTTCCCCCATTTGCAATCTCTCAAAAATAAATATTTTATATATATTTATACATACATAATAGATAAACATAAAGTAAAAAAATATATATATATCTTGCCATTAGCATCACTGTAGTACATTAGTAAGACTACGATAATGACCTCATCAATGCCCTCCACTCAAAGACCACCAGGACCACGCCTGTCGTCAGAGAGGATCACACTGGATCAGGACGTGGGATGCACACAACCCATGAAGGAGGGCGGAGGTGTCGGTGTGAGGGCCACACTGTGACATGCACCGCGTGAGGACGTGGTCGGACCTGACGCGTGCAGACGTGTTGACGGATGCCGGGAGAGTGGGAAGGGCTCCTTTAGTCTGGACTAGGTGCCACCAGGGGCCCCTGTAAGGTCATGAGTGCAGATCCTCACTTCTCTAGAAGGCGGGCGGGATGCAGTGCAGCCCAGACTCCGAAGGAAGAGGCGGCAGGCACACCCTAAAGCAGCGAGGGAGATCCACGAGTTCTGTGACTGGACTCTGTTTCAGCCTCTTTACACACATGACTGTATCACAGTCTGCAGGTGCCATGACGCATCCATCACAGACAAGGAAGAGCCTCGTCCGAGGACAGGGGGTGAAACGGTTTCTGCTCAAGGAGAGACTGTGACAGCCCAGAACTGAGCGCCGGGCCAGCCTCCGCCGTCTGAGGTGACGGCTGCCATTCTCACCGCCCGTGTGGACGCCGACGTGCTGCTTACTCACACCCGGCGGTGTGTCAGAGGTCCTACTTAACGGAACCCAGTCAGGGGCGCCTGGGAGGCTCAGTGGGTTAGGTGTCCGACCTCAGCTCAGGTCATGATCTCACGGTTCGTGGGTTTGGGCCCAACATCCGGCTTTGTGCTGACAGCTCAGAGCCTGGAACCTGTTTCAGGTTCTGTGTCTCCCTCTCTCTACCCCTCCCTTGTTTGCGCTCTTTCCCCCCCCCTCAAAAATAAATAAACATAAAAAATTAAAAATAAGGGGCACCTGGGTGTCTGTCGGTTAAGCGTCTGTCTTCGGCTCAGGACACGATCTCACGATTCATGGGTTCGAGCCCCACATAGGGCCCCACATAGGGCTCTGAGCCTGGAGCCTGCTTCAGATTCTATGTCTCCCCCTCTCTCTGACCCTCCCCTGCTTGTGCTATTTCTCCCTGTCTCTCAAAAATAAATCTTAAAAATTAATTTAAAATAAATAAAGGAACCCAGTCAGTGTGTATAAATTCATTTTCTCCCCAGCAAACTCTGTAAGATAGATACTGTTTTTATCTCTTGTGCGAGTTACCTGAAGTCTATAAATCGGGGTGATTTTCCGGAGACCACCAAGCATGAAAGGAACCAACCCATGAGCACGACTCCAATCCAGCCTCTCCCAGACTCCGTGCTCAGTGCCAGGTGCCGACCACTGAGGCCTCCTCGTGGGCCACACAGCTGGCTGAAGGCTAACCTTCCAGGCTGACCGAGGCACTGCAGGCACTTGTCCACGTGTCCTCAGGTCACCACTTCCCGTCTCCCTGGTCAAGCTCACTCTTTTGGCCACACACGACTGGCCCACTACCAAAGGCACATGGAACAGGTGCAGCGCACAGCCTACAAATAGGCATTGGTGGACATCCCAACACAACTCAGAATCTGAGGAGCATGGAAAGAAAAGAATGAGTCCTTCACATGGAAAACCACCCCTGGGCACATAGAAGCGTGAACCATTTGTAAAAAAAAAAAAAAAAAAAGTATGAAAAAGAGAGTTCCACGGGAAATGTGAAGCATTGACCCCATCCCAGCAGGGCTGAAGCAGACACGTGGCAGTGGGCCACACCTTCCATGCCTTTGCAGTTCAGCGCAGCTGTATCTGAGCCTTATTAGCGTGTGGCGTCCCCGTGACCCGTGGCCATATTGATCGGGGAGCTGAGGACAGTAAGCACAAAGCACATTCCAACAGCGGTTGGAATTATTGGAAGCATTCCTGTCTGCAAAGACCGCACAGCCAGCTTTATTTTCCGTCCACACTACCCATCCCGTGCATTCCCCAGGGCCCGTGGGACGGCTCCCCTTACACATCATCTCCGACGAGAAACCCAACCAGCCCCGCCGGAAATACAACCAGACTCGCACCCGACCCGGGCCCGGGGTGTCGTCCCCGGAGCCCATCTGACATAGACAGAGAAACTGATCTGTGTCATCTGGGGGCAGATAAACAGAAGCATGAGTGGTCTGGATAAATGAGAAAAGCTTGGCCCATTTTTCCTCCGCTGGAAATAATACAAGGAGACAGCATCGGGTGAAGCATTACGATCAATTACCCACCGATCACGGGAGGAAACGCCGTGTTCAGCACCA
>PJEM01012332.1:0-47736 GCA_004023845.1 Helogale parvula | reverse complement strand
ATAGGGGCACATGTACCCCAATGTTCATAGCAACACTGTCAACATAGCCATAACATGGAAAGAGCCTAAATGTCCATCACCTGATGAATGGATCAAGAAGAAGTGGTGTATACACACACACACACACACACACACACACACACACACACACAATGGAGTATTACATGGCAATGAAAAATGGTGGATGGACTTCGAGGTGTCATGCTAAGCGAAATAAGTCAGGCAGAGAAGGACAGATACCATATGTTTGCACTCTTAGGTCTAACAGGAGAACAGGAGAAACCTAATGGAGGACCAGGGGAAGGGGAAGAGGGAAAGAGAGTTGAGGAGAGAGAGGGACGCAAAACCTGAGTGACTATTGAATACTGAAAAGGAACCGAGGGTTGAGTGGGGAGGGGGAGGGGGGAAAAGAGGTGGTGGTAATGGAGGAGGGCACTTGTGGGGAAGAGCACTGGGTGTTATATGGAAACCAATTTGACAATAAACTATTTTTTAAAAAATGGTAAGATCTCTTTAAAAAATAAATAAAATAAATAAAAATATTTGTTGAAGGACTATTTAAAAGGAGTCTGAGATGATTTGAAGACTTTTTATAAATACGTGTAAATTATGACTGGAACTTCTTATGTGATCTTAAGAATCCCTCTCATTACTGTCTGACTCCATGTTTGTTACACAGTGAAATTAAGAATTCCAAATTGCTCTTTCTGGCATTTGTCCTAATTTTGTCATAGACTAGCATTTGTGCTGTGCTCCCTAGAAATTTTAAAGAGTAAATAACAAACAAAAATCATGGAAACAGTATTTATTGAGATATCTGTCGCATACCAACCAATATTCCTCCTCCTTGTGGATCTTTTGTACATGCTGAGAAGCCAAATGTCAGTATCTGACAAATGGTTGGATGCAACAATACGCGTTTTTCCTAAGGTTTGGAAGTCAGCCTCTGACCCATGATGGAGCTGAAATTGTGAAGGTATTGGTCTCCACAGGAAAATCAAGAAAAGCGCATGTTGTCATTGTGCATACCTATGAAATTTCATGTTGCTTTAAATGTTTTTCTTTAGTTCATCAAAAACATATTTTAATACCTTGTGAATTGAATAGACTTGGTCTGATATCAAAAATCTCAAAATTTTGATGGTCTGGTTTTTTAAGGTTAAAAATATCATGTAATGCAAGCCAGGTACCATCCATTACTTGTTTCTTTAGATCTAAGCATGGCAGATAAACGAAATAAATAACAAAAATTTTTGAAGGCCATTGGGCTGTTCAGTAACTTTTCTCTAAAGATTTTATATATGTAATTACATTTAGTTTAAAAAAACCTGTACATAATTATATTTAAAGCAATTATTTTATTTAAAAATATAGCCATGGTCAAAAAAATAAAAAAATATATAGCCATGGACAACTAAGAATTGCAGAGTTTTATATAGCATGTTTCTTATCTTGTAAAAACTTAAATCAATGAACAAGATGTAAAGTTAATACAAGCATCTTACATGTCAAAATTTATTGACAAGAAAATGATTTAGATGTATATCTAATAATCCAAGAGCTATATAGTCAAGGATTTTTTTACTGTGCACACAAACAAATACCATTTATGGCCCTACAATATGCTAACATTCACTTTCTTTAAAATAAATCATGCACAACCCACTTTTAAATATTATCCCTAATAGCAAAGTTTGACAAGGTGCTTGTTTTTAATCTTTCATGGGAGGTTTAACTCCAAACTAAAATGCTATTTACATTCAGCAGAACAATCAGTTCTATCACATTCTATTTTACTGGAAACAGTTTCATTGAAATGTGCTGGTGTAAATGGGTTTCAAGATGTTTATTAAATACCTCATAAGTCTCTCGGCAGTACTAGACTCTAATATAGTTTTAAAACACTTTCGAAGCTGTGGGTCTACATAACATAAAGTAAGATATTTGCAGTTATGGTGAAATCTCACAGAGTTAGACATTTCATTTAAAATTCCTAATAATTTAAACCCATTACCATGATGTCTGATTTCTTCTGGCTTCTGACCATAGATTAGTGGGGGAAACAAAGCTTTAACACAGAAGCATTTCACACATTGAGAATTCCTGACATTGTATTATGAATACAAATTCCTGACCACAGAATTGTTAATACAGTTGTTTATAATTGGAAAGGCTAATTTGTATCACTGTTACTAAAGAAGTTGAGTTAGATGCTGTCATATACAAAGCTAATATCTAATTTAGTAATTAAGAATTTTAACAGAACACTTAACATTCCAAGAGATCTAAAACTCATATCTCATGCCCAAATATAAAGGCATTTACTTTCAATGTTTAAAATTATATTTATGATAATGAAATAGTTAATACTGGGTTTGTTTTAGTATTCAATGAGTTTATATTATACAGTTAAAATTAAACTTACATGTTGCATTGTATTAGTTCCCTGTTGTTGCTATAACAAATTATTAGAAACTTAGTGGCTTAACACAACACAATTTATTCTCCCTCTTACACCTCTGGAGGTCAGAAGTCTTACAGGGCTCCCATCAAGGTGTTAGCAGGCCGATTTCTTCTGGAGGCTTTAGGGAGAATCTGTTTCTTATTCTTTCAGCTTCTTTGGCTCCTAGCTCCTTTCACCTTCAAAGCTGGCCATTTCATAATCTGGCCTCTGTTTTCAAAACGTCTCTCACTTTCCTGCCTCCCTCTTTCTCTTGGAAAGACTCGTGATTACATTGGGCCCACTCAGATTATCCAAAAACATTTCCCCATCTCAAAATGCTTAACTTAATCACATCTGCAAAGTGCTTTTGCCCTAAAGTAACATACTCTCAAATCCACAGATGGGGTCATAGAACCATTATTCTCCTTGCCACATAAACAGAAGGAGTTTTCTTTTAATTTTTACCAGCACACCATGTTTAAAAAAAAAAACGGGTTAGCCCTTTTTATTATACTATTGAACATACTGTTGTATTTTAGGTTAATATCTGCCCTATTTTGATGCTATTTTTTTTCACAGTTCTATGTCCTTCTGGTCATTTCAGTTAATATAAGGTAAATATTATCATCGAATTGAAATAGCTATTTGAACAGATACATGACTTTTAAACTGTTCTTAACTGTTAGTGTGCACCATTTTCATTGTGTTTTTATAAGAGTGTAACATTTTTTGTGAATCATTAACTTTCTCAAAAGAATAAACCTTAATAATTCAACTGAGACTTTTCCTTCTCTTTTGCAGCCAGATCACACACTTAGCCCCCACTTCAGTTACCCTTTTCTTGTCATATGAGGCACGTTTTTAATGGCATAAAAGAAGTCAGGTGTTACTGTTAATTATGAAGATCTCACAGAAAATTCAGCAATTCTGTACCTTGAGTAGTGATTATCATAAACTTCACCAAAAAATTAAATGTAGGTTCTAGAGATTGTTTTTTCAATACAGATACATGATAGCATAATGAACATTTTCCTACTAGGACAGTAAAGAATGAAATTGTAAAGAAAACAGGTTATTACTGAAGGAGGGGGAATGAAATGGTTTATCACTAAGCACAGTCTTTGTAGACAAGCCATTTAAAAAACAGGGGGAATTTTATTGCTGTCCTTGTAAGAAATGGAATGCACCTCCTCTCTTCCTCCCTTGACTCTAGTTCAAGCATTATACGCAGAAGAATACACAAAGGACAACCTATAAAATTAGGATGTTTTATTGTTTCTCATGGTTCATTGGGTGGGAGGCAGTAGAAGATCCTGTACCGATGTACCATTGCCTCTATTAGGGAGAAGAAAGACTAGATAAAAGTAGTCATTCTATTTATGCAAAGAATATTTGGGGTATTTTAGATTTCTGTAATTCACATTGCTGAGACCCAACTTGGGCTCTTGGGGGGGAAAAGGGAAGAAAAGAGAAAACTGTATTCCGAATAAAATTGAGAATCTGCACAGACCCTTCTCACAACTATACTTTCCTAACATCCTTTTTAAAAAAATTTTTTAAATGTTTATTTATTTTTGAGAGAGAGAAAGAGAGAGAGAGACAGAGCATGAGTACGGGAAGGGCAGAGAGTGAGGGAAACACAGAATCCAAAGCTGACTCCGGGCTACGAGCTATCAGCACAGAGCCTGACAAGGGGCTTCAACCTACGAACCGTGAGATCATGACCTGAGCCGAAGTTGGATGCCCAATCAACTGAGCCACCCAGGTGACCCTCCTACCATCCAAACTATTGTCTGTGAGGGAAAAACTATTCCTTGCTTTTAAATAAGCAATTCATATGAAAGAAAACTTTATTTCTCAGCTGGCAACATGTTCAAAATCCATTATCCCTGAGACGGGACTGACAAAATTTTTAAGAATGTAGGCTTTATTTATTAATAGGAACATACCCAGAACAACTGATAGATGTACATTATAAATAATGTATATTGTAAGTAAATAATTAAGCAAGTCAATGATACTCGGTACTGGTCGTGCCACATCTGGGGTATTGTACTTAGTACAGGACAGCTTTTCAAATCAGAGCGTCTAAAGAAGAGGATGAAGCCTTTACTGTAAAACTTTGATGGCTCCAGAGCTCTTAACCTTTGAAAAGAAGTAATAGAGTTTCATCATGGCCCCTGAGGCAAAGTTTCTGTTCAGAAAAGCATTTAAACAATAGTTACTTGCATGGCCTATGTTTTAAATAAACAAATTAATTGATTAAAAATCTATACTAAATTAGTATAGTTCTTAAGCTGCAATGTATTTTAACATCAACTGTTTTCTTTCAATTCTATAACTTCCCTGAGAGACAAAGCAACAGTGATTCCCATATTATAGATAAGGAAACCAAGCTAAGAGGGACTGAGTAGTTTATACAAGATCACACAGTAAGTGGTAGTACATGTCTCAAATATTGACATTCTCTTTCTAATTTTGTATTCTACACATTAGACACAGTAGTCTCGTGTGATATTATTGTGTGAATTAAATGATACAATATACATAAAAACACATAGCATAATATGAGATGGTATAGTGGATAAAAACAGAGACATTGGGGCACCTGGTTGGCTCAGTTGGTTGAGTATTTGACTCTTGATTTCAACTCAGGTCATGATCTCATGATTTGTGAGTTCAAGAACCACATTGGACTCTGTGCTAACAGTATGGAGCCTCCTTGGGATTCTCTCTCACTCTCTCGCTGCCCCTCCCCATGCTCAGTCTCTCTCTCTCTCTCTCTCTCTCTCTCTCTCTCTCTCTCTCTCATATAAATTAATAAAACTTAAAAAGAGAGACACTGGGCACAAAATGCCCCAATTTACATCACTGCCATACCAATTTCTAGATGTTTCACTGTTTGTGAAATGGTGTTAATAATACCAACCATCCCACGAGTATTTGGAGGAACAGATGAGTTAGTATGTGGTAAAGTTCTTTGCTGGAAGAGCTTTTTCAGGGTTAACTACTATAAAAATCTGTTATTGTCTGGCACATGAAAGGCACTGAATAAATGTTAACTGCATTAGCTCTCAATATCAGAGTGTTAATTCAGATGATGAATTAAAATATTTGTCATGTTATAGAAGACATTCTATAAATGCAGCGATTGGAGGAGAGTAGGATTTTGATTAAGCGATCTCCTGATTTCATTTGTAAATTTCTGTAAATCACTGAGATGTAGGGAATCATATGGAAGTTCTCTCCCAAATCAAAGACACTCTTTTCCATAAAGTTACATTCGATATGTATCTAATCTGTGTCCAATGTGTAATTGAGTGGCTAAAATTACAAACTGCCCTAGGCTTCAGTAAATAAAAAAATTGTAATAGCTATAATTATATATGCATAATTTTGTGTTGTATCAATTTCAATACCCATCAATTTACAAGAATTTTTGTCAAAAGTCTTATTTGCTGGTGAATGGATAATGTGATCTCACTGAAAAGATTTTCCTAAATTATTCAGTTTTTTATTTAATATCATTTTTATCTTTGCAATTATGCATTCTATACTGGTGAAAGTCAATTCTCCATATTTTCTTTGATGTTCACAGAGAATAAAATTCACAGGAAAAGAACGAAGTTTACATATTGTACTAGTACAATCTAAACCAAAGTGAATTAGATGCATTTTTTTTTCTCTAGGCACTGGAGCAAAAGCAGAGAATAATTTAGTCACGGTACATCTCTAGAGGAAATTATGATTTGTAAATATGTCATGATCTGAGAAAAGGTGGATCCACTATACATATTTTACAACTATAATACTGTCTTATGTGTGCACAAATTTATAAACTAGAAACACTGTGTTCTCTGCTGGATTCATGGTCTTACCTATGATACAAATTTATTCTTTTCAGTATTAGCTAGAGAATGATTACACTAGGCCAAGGGAGTATACCCATATATTATGAATGGTAAGTAAGAAAGTTTTCAAATTGTTTTACAATTTTGTCAGAAAAAGGAAATTAATATTTAAGCTAATGTAAAAGAAACAGATCCATACAAATAATTGACAATGGAAGGTCCCGTATAAGTTTTACAAATCTATATGACATATCAAGCAAAATGTTTTCCATTTCCAAATTATTGTTTTGTTTACTTTGTTCTTTCTTTTTTTAAAGACGGAAGGAGCAGAGAGAAGAAGACAGAGGATCTGAAGTAGGCTTCATTCTGATAGCAGAGAGCCAATATGGGGCTCAAACTCACAAGCCAGGAGATGGTGATCTGAGCCAGAGTCGGCTGCTTAGCTGCTGAGCCACCCAGATGCTCTTTTTTGTTCTGTTCTCAATGGATAATCCCTCTTTCCTATTTTTGTTTTGTTTTTTTCCTCACCATTATTCTTCTCAATTTTCTTCTGCTTATTTGTTGCTTTCTTACAAACATGTAAATCAAGATTCATTTCCATTTTTTAGAACTTTATGTAAAATTTATACTATATAACCTCTTTTTATCTGATGTCTTCTGATTATTGTGATACTAAGATCCATTAATGTTATTATGTATATCGGTAGTTGGTTGCATTTTATGGCTCAGTAGTACTTTGTTATTAAGATTTACCATATCTTCATGTGTATACCAGTTGTAAACATTTGGGTTGCCCCCAGTTTAGGATATTATAAATAAAACTGCTATAAATATTGATATATAAATTATTATGTAAACATATATTTTGTTTTGCTTTTTTTTCTTTTTAATAAATGCTTTGAAGTAGAATGAAGTAAGTTATATTGTAGGCATATGTTTAATTATACTAGAAACTATTAAACTATTTTTCAAAATAACAACCCAATTAACAATGTATGAAAATATCAGGTTTCTACATCCTTACCATCTCTGAGTATTATCAGTTTTTAAATTTTGCTCTCTAATGGGTAGCTATCTAATTGTGGTTTATTTTTAATTTCCACAATGACTAATGATTTGAGAACATTGGCCATTAAAAAATCTTCTTGCAGTGTTTTCTCAAATCTTTTCTCATCTTTAATTGGGTTTATTATTTTCTTACTATTGAGTTATAAACATTCTTTATATATTGTGGATAAAAGTTCTTTGTCTAATAGAAGTGTGAATATCTGTATCTAGTCTGTGGCTCACTTTTTATTTTTTTAATCATGTCTTTCAAAGAAAAATTGTTTCAATTTGGATAAATTCCAGTTAATATATACACTTTTTCTTTTATAGATTGTCTTTTTGTATTCTAGCTAAGAAATGTTTGTCTATCCTCAGGTCACACAGGTATTCTCTCATGTTTTTTTTTCTAGAAGTTTTGTATCTTTACCTTTTACGTTTAAACATGTGTCCATTTTAAGTTAATTATTGTATGGCAGTGTGAAGTAAGATTGATCTTTATTATTTCCATAATGATATCTTATTGTTCCAGTACTATTTCTCAAAGACTAGTGTTCTCACTGAACAGTCTTATTTGTTATAAATCAATGACAATATATATAGTAGGAGTCTAATCTAATTCTGGACTTTTTCATACTTGTAAATATTATTTATAAATACTTACATTCTAAATATTCAGAAATTTTTATATATTTAGAAATATATATATTTAATGTGTGTATGTGTGTATATAAATATTCTTCTGCCAATATCAACAAAACCCAGCAACCAGTAACATAATGCTCACAATCGCCATAAATAATAAAAAATTACTGGGCATGGAAATAAAGAAAAGATGAAAAATTAATCAATATGAAAAAAGCCAGAAATACATAGATACATAAATTTGAATATAAGGATGTTAAATTCCTAATATAAATACTTTCCTTATGATCAAGAAAGTAGGAGAAACAAGATCATAATGAAGTGATAAATGATACAAAAAATAGTATTTCTAGAGATAGAAATACAATGTAATAAGTGAAATGGGATTAGCAGCAGATCAAAGAGTGCAGAAGGAAATATGTTTGAACTTGAATATATAATAATATAAAATATCCAAATCGGAGCACTGAAATAAAAACATATATATATAGATATATATATATATAAATGAACAGGGTATTTGGAAAATAACTACTGATCTAATAACTACTAGAATAATTTTACTAGAGTCTCAAAAAATGGGCAAAAAAATGTTAAGACTTTTTAGCCAAAAAAGCTTCCAATTTGATCTAAAATATAAACCTATAGATCTCACAAGCTTGTTGGGAGCCCCGAGTTTTGGCTGCCTCAGGCAAGGATATATCGCTCTCCAGGGAGCGATCAAAAAAACAAGATTTACATCTGGAGGCTAGGAGAATGCATTTCCTGGTCCAGAATTCGGAGACAGTCATACTGAGCCAGACTAGAAAAGCCAAAATGAACAAAAGATCAAACCGCATTCGGGTTTTATGCAGCGTTAATCTTCCCCTGCCCAGTATTGCAGACGAATGTCTGGGCGCTCCTTTTGATGCTGTGTTTGGAGTTTCAGTTTTGGTTTTCCCTTTTTCTAATAATCATTTGACTCTGTTACCTGGCAACCAACCTGGGCCAGTTTCCCGCCTTGAAATCTTTATAAGATACGTGTTTTCTCAATAAATGGGGGCCTGATCAGAAAACGCTTGTCTTGCCTCACTCTCTGTGCTCCCCTTCCTGCCCTACTCTCTCTCCCTCCCTCAGGAACGACCGCACAAGGATTTACCGCCCCGCTTGCCCGGGCGAGGGACCTGACACAAGCTCAACAAACACCAATCAGGATAATAATAAAATGCTAAGGCACATTTAATCAAATTGTTAAAGACAAATAATAATGGACCATTAAGTGCAAAACAGTAAATACAAATACAACACTCTTATTGTCAGAAACAATGCAAACCTGAAGACTATGGAGAAACATCTTCAAAGCAATTGAAGAAAGAGACATGTCAACCTAGAATTTTTTTAGTGAAAATATCTTTCAATAATGAAGAAAAAAGAATTTCTCAAATAAAAAATTTACATGTTTTATCTCTATCAGAATGAAAATATAAGAAACACTAAAATTGAACAGAAGGAAATTGATCCAAGATGGAAATTGGGAGCTATTATAGAGGAATGAAGAGCACCAGGAATCATAAACATGTATGTTTTCCAACTACATAAGTACAAAACTAAAGATCAGTAACAAAAGAAAACTGGAAAATCTACAATGTAAATATTAAATACTTAATATGTAAATATTAAACAAAACACTACTGCACAAGCAATGGGCCAAATAAGAAATCAAATGCCAAATCAAAATATGTCTCAAAACAAAAGGAAAATTAAATACAAAATTCCAAAGCCTATGAGATGCAGCAAAAGCAGACATTAGAGTGAAATTCATTCTATAAATGCTTGTATTAAGAAAAAAAGTTCAAATATACAACATTACATTAGAAGGAACTAGAAAAAGAAAAAATTTAGCTGAAATTTAGTAGAGGAAAGAAATAACAGAGAAAAATCAGAAATAAAATAGAGACTAGAATAAACAATAACATAACATTGAAAGTAGTAAACAGTTAAAAAAATGGCAATGCTCTAATTACATTAACTAGGAAAAAAAGAGAGAGGATTTAACATGGAGTGACAAATGGAGGAGAAAACAATAAAACAGATAACCACAGAAATACATAGTGTGATTGCAGATTACTATAAATAGTTATACACTAACAAGTCAGATAACCTAGAAAAAAAACCAAACAGATAACTCTTAAAAGCACACAAGTTACCAAGATTTAATAATGAATCTTGTATCCAAGAAGTAGGAAAACTTCTTAAGCCAATAACAAGAGTAAGTAGTTGAAATGGGAATTTAAAAATATCCCAGCACAGAAAAGCCCAAGACCGCATGGTTTCATTGGTGAATTCTTCCAAGCATTTAAAAATAATATAAATTAATGATAATATTTATCTAAGTCTTACAAATAATGGAATAGAGTGAACACATTCAAAATTATTCAATAAGGCCAGTACTACCCTGATACCAAAGCAGTATAAAAACAATACAAGACAAAAAAAGTATAGGTTATTCAATATAGGTATTGTACTCCAACTTTTTTTTGACATCCATTTGCTTGATAAATGTTTCTCCATCCCCTTTCAATCTTCAGGTATATTTAGGCTTAAAATGTGTCTCTTGGAGGCAGCATATAGATGTGTCTTATTGTTTTGTCCATCCTAACACCTTATGTCCTTTGATTGGATTGTTTAGTCTATTTATATTCAAAGTAATTATTGATAGATATGTATTTATTGCCATTTATTACTTATTTTGTCATTTCTTTCTGGAGATTTTCTCTCATCCTTTCTTGTCTTTGTCACTTTTAGTCTCTTCTTTACAGTCCCTTTTAATGTTTCTTTCAGGGCTGAGTTAGTGGTCATGAACTCCTTTAGTTTATATTTGTCTAAGGAATGTTTTATCCCTCCTTCTATTCTGAATGTTAGTCTTGCTGGACAGAGTATTCTTGGCTGCAGACTTTTGCCATTTAGCACTTAGAAAATATCAGGGCACTCTCTTCTGGGCTGCCAACTTTCTGTTGAGAAATCTCCAAGTAGACTTATGGGCTTTCCCTTGTAAGTTAGTGACTTTTTTTAAGTTTATTTATTTATTTTGAGACAAAGAGTATGAGTAGGGGAGAAGCAGAGAGAGAAGGAGAGAGAATCCCAAGCAGGCTCTACACTATTAGCACAAAGCCCAACATAAGGCTCAAAATTCATGAACTGTGAGGTCATGATCTGAATTGAAACCAAGAGTCAAATGCTTAACCGACTGAGCCAACTAGGCGTCCCAGTTAATGACCTCTTTTGTCTTCCTGTTTTGAAGATTTTTTTTTTCTTTATCACAATATTTTTCAAATTTAATTACAATACGTTTAGGTGTGGACTTCCTTTGTTGATTTTGATGGTAGTCCTCTGTGCCTCTTGGATCTGGATGTCTTTTCCTTCCCCAGATTAGAACGGTTTTCAACTATTATTTCTTGAAATAAATTTTCTTCTTTCCCCCTTTTGTTCATCTTTACTATTTTCCATGATTTTGTCTTTTAGGTCATTAATTTGTTCCTCTGCTTCTTCCAGCCTGCTCATTGTATCAAGTCTATTTCTAATCTCATGTGTTGCACTCTTTATCTCTGATCCTTTTTTAACTATTTTATTGCTATAGTAAGGGTCTATTCTTTTGTCAAGCCCAGTGAGTATCCTTATGACTGTTGCTTTAAATTTTCCATCAGGCATATTAGTTATGTCTGTTTTACTTAGATCTCTGGCCATGGTCTTATCTTGTTCTTTCATTTGGGATAAATTACTCCATCTTAGCATTTTGTCTAAGTCTTTGCTTTCTTCTGTGTTTAAGAAAAGCCAGTTAGGTCTCCAGCTCCTTAAAGTAATGGCCTTTTGAAGAAGAGGTCATGTAGTGCCCAGGGCCTGGCACTTCGGGAAGTGTCTACAGTGTGTGCTATGTGCATTCCGCTATTGTGTTCTGGCTGCTCTATCTTAGGCAGTCATAGGCAGAGGCCCTCCTTGACTGCTGTGGGTAGTGTTTGGTCTCTGGCCTGAGTGTGGCGAGTTTTAATTAGGTGTGTTCTGGTCTGCTTATGAAATGAGACCTGGCACCAGTCTTCTTAAGTTTGTAATATTTGTTATGCCCCTTTTCATGTCAGTTAACTAAGGGGATTCTTCTGTGTGTTCTGGAAGAAAAAGTGTGTTCCATTTTTCTTGTATGAATGTTTTATATAAATCTTTTAGGACCATGTACTCTGAGGTATGCTTCAAGTAAAAAAATGTTCTTGTTGAAAATAAAATGACTTCAACTGAAAGGGCTCTGGGTGTCTCAGTAGGTTAAACCTCTGGCCTCAGCTCAGGTCATGATCTTGCAGTTTGTGAGTTCAAGCCCTGTGTCAGGCTCTGTGCTGAGAGCTCAGAGCCTGGAGCCACTTCAGATTCTATGTCTCCCTCTCTTTGCCCCTTCCCCACTTGCGCACGCTCTCTCTCTCTCTGTCTCTCTCTCGTTCTCTCACTCTCTTTCTCTCTCAAAAATGAATAGAAACATTTAAAAAATTAAAAAGATAACTTTAACTGAGGCTTATTTTTTTATTTTGATTCATTTTTGTGAGAAAGTGTGAGTGGGGGAGGGGCAGAGAGAGAGTGGGGCAGAGGATTTGAAATGTGCTCTGTGCTGACATCAGCAAGCCTGATGTGGGTCTCAAACTCGAGAACACTATGATCAGGACCTGAGCGGAAATCAGACACTCAACCAACTGAGCCATCCAGGTGCCCTGAGGGTACTCATTTAAAATAAAACATATCAGAGGAAAGGTAGGGGGAGGGGGGTGAAATAGGTGAAGGGGATTAAGAGTATACTTATCACCAGGAGCACTGAGTAATGATGTATCAAATGGCCGAATCACTATATTATACACCTGAAAGAAATATAACACTATCTGTTAACTACACTGGAATTGAAATTGAAAAACTAATTTAAAACATGATAAACATGTTGGTAAATATAAATCACAGTTTCTCATTTTTTGATTTCTTTAAAGAGAACTGACTATCAAGTCCTATTAGTGGTCGGCAGGAGTTCCTAGTATCTTGCCACATGGATCTCTCTGGAAGATTGCTTGAGTGCCCTACAACATGCCAGCCAGTTTCCCTCAGAGTGAGTGATCCAAGAGAGAATGAGAAGAGGGAGCTGCAATGCCTGTTATGACCTCCTCCAAAAGTAATGTACACTTTCACTTTTAACACATTCTAGTCATTGGATGTGAGTCACAAGGTCCACACTCCAGGTGAAGAGAAGGTTTTGAAGGAGGAGTGTCAAAGAATTTGAGGACAAGTTTAAGGACCATAGAAATGTGGTATGTTAAGCAGGTGAAAGTAGTATTGTTTTTGTCATACAAAATTCACGGTATCCATTTTTGTCAAAAGAAAACTACTTTGCTTTTAAGAAACTATCCTATATTCATCAGCCAGATACGGTGGGAGTATCAGCCCCCCAACCAGTTCTCCAATCCACCCCCTAACCCAAAGCGTAAGCATGTGATCCAGAGGCCTTTGAACATCTAAACAACACCTCTTGTTTTTAAGCATTAAGTATCTGCCTTTCCTGGTGAAATATTGCTCCATTTCAAGACGTACAAAGATCAGTTTGAGAGCAGGGAGGCAAATATTGTTGAGAAATCACAGACTTCTGTGCATCTCTTTAGACACGGGTAAAGTGGCAAAGAAAATTGATTCTAAGGGGAGACTCCTTTGGGTTGGGAACCTGGACCTACCACCACAGAGTTGTGTGACCTTGTGAGTTACTTAAACTTCTCCGTGTTACATTTTCATCACATCTAAAATTGAAATTAAAAAAATAGTATCTACCCTTTATGGGTTGTTTGTGAATATCAAATGAATTAAGACATATCATAAGTTATATTATACATTGATATTCACATTTATATGTATAATTATATTTATTTACATATAGCCACTGGGAGAATCTGAATCTGTGGCTGTAGGCATCCATTTTCCTACCCATGTAAAAGGAGATCTCCTATAGAATGAAACCAAAACAAAGAGAGAATAAAAAAATTGAGCCCCTGAATCCAGCTGTGCCTGAATCCACACATGCACTCTGCTGCTTAGAAGGCCAAAAAGTTCCCTTCATTTTTGCTAAAGTTAAATTTGCATTTGAAACAGTCTTGAGAAATAGATTATGTAAAGCTAATAGCACTGTGTTTAGCACATATTAAATTGCCAGGAATGCTGATCTACGCCATCCCCAGGGATTGTAGTACATATAATTTAAATGGGGGGAAACACTGAATATGGTAATAAGCTTTGAATGATGATAAGTGAGCTAAAAGGAAGTGAACTAATTATTCAATCTCATTTATTGGATCGTTGCCTGAGAAGATTTTATATCTAGAGTAAAACAGCAGTATAGTTCTAAATAAAGTAAGGTCTGGGTCAATTGCCTCAACACCTCCCACCCCGCAAAAAAAAAAAAAAAGAAATTAAAAATAATAACTTTTTAAAAAAATACCAAAAGAGGTAGGGACAGTAATATGTGGATGTTGGTATAGGGAAATTACAAAAACTTTTACCTTCTTTGAATTTTCCCTATAAGTACTATGGCATTTCTGTCTTACCATTTTCAAAATTCTAGTGAATTATGTGAACCAACTCCTTATCTACCAGCTCCCCGTCAATCATATGTCAGCTTTATACCAAAATATTCCTAAAGTTATTTTTTTGTACAAAAGAAATTTAATTGAATCTATAATTGGTTAAAGTTAAAGTACTGTTGGTTTTATTATTTATGATGATATGAATTATAACTTTCTATAAAATGTAGTTATTTGTTCTATAAAATTTTGTGTAAATATGTTTATTATATGAGAGTATATAAATGGATACACACACTCACATATTCTCTAAGCAAATAATTTTCTTTCATATTATATATTTCTTGCTTACACATGTTTAAAAAGTGATATGTCAGTCTTTTGATAATTTATTATGAGAAAAGGCTAAGAAATCAATTTAATAATTATCTTCAATTGAAAATAATAAAAGATCATTCACTTTCTAGTGCTCAAAAGGAAATGTAAATGTTCTTTCTAGTTCAAATAATGGACATTAAATAACAAAAAAAATATGTATGGTATAATTTCTAGAATTAGACAAAAATTACTTGTCATAATATTAGTATCAAATGTTCTTACTTAAATTTCTGACCAGAAACTGAGAAGTGATCACAAACACTAAAAATGAGGGACATAAAATTTAATTAGACTGGATTTGCAGTGACAATAAGAAATGCCTATGACTCCATTGCATGTTATTCAAATAAATCATATGGCAAAATATGACCAAAATTAACCATAAATGTTGAAATATAAAGTGTTCAAAACAATCTAATATATAAGGGATATTTCAAAATTTCGACATTTTAAATTTGTCAAATAATTGATTTAAGTTTTTATTATTCACTCAAATATGTAAGCCTCACATTGGCAAGGTTTATGCCACAATTTCATCAATATTACCTGTCAAAAGCACACAATCACATAATATATTGATAGCAGGTTGATTCTGAAATGTAAAATTAGAATTTGCAGATATAGCTGGAAGCTGGAGTGTCACACTCCCCAGAACTTTCTAGCAAATTGAAAACATTTTAAGTTAACAATATTTGTGAACTGAGATTCTTTGCCAATTTTCAGCACATCTGCTCATTTTTCTTTAAACATTCATGCCATGGGACATGTTCTACAATTCTAAGCCATATAATTTAGCAGGTTAATCTTGACCATAACTGTAAAATTTGGAATTTGGAAGATATAATGAGCAAAAGGTATTTAAGGGAGAGAAAAAGAGAACGGCCCCTTTCTTCAGAACTTGAAGAAGACATATCATGCAGAAGAAAGGGAGGCGACCACAGTGAGAATTGGCTTGTATTCATACCACATGCTAATATTTTAAATTTCACTGCTATTTTTTCTCAGTGCAAATAGTTCACACACTTGGCTGCATGTTGAGCGACACACCTGGTAGTAGGAAGAAGATCCTGAAGCAGATGATCTGCTACACTTGCTCATAGCACTCGCTCTGTGGGGAAGCTGTGCTCATTTTGAACTCTGCTGTGGATGAGGAGGCAGACCAATAACCTGTAGTAAGTTGAAACACACACAAAATTAACCTTGATAGGCCAATAATGGAGAAACCAATCAAAAGACAACATATTAGCCAGTACACTAACTCTGATTGATTCACTATGCTTTTCTCTAATAAGGCATTTATGGTTCTCATTAAAGTAACTGGCTTGCTCTCCTTCCTCTAAAATTCACATGCTTATAAAGCGAGTCTCTTTTCAAAAGTATTTTTTGTATTTTTTCCAAATGTCACTTTGATAGTCTTTTATGAAAACAGAAAAAAATCCTTATATGTCTTCCTAGTTCTTCATAATTATTTAGTCTTTGAATATTACTATAATCATTATTATTAACAATAATAATTATATTAATGGTAATAGTCTCCTGATATTGCTGTTGTTTTGTTATTAATGTTGTTATTATTTTCTCCCAACATATCCTAGAACAATTATCCTACTCTTTAATAGGCTAACAAATGGGGAATCAGAATATGAATTCTAGTTTTTAATTAGATAATAAAGGAATGGTGACCATTTTTGTGTTTTTAATGATACATTAATTGAATTTTATTTTTTCATGTTTATTTATTTTGAGAGAACAAGAGAGCACGCAAATGGAGAAGGGACAGAGAAAAGAGGGAAAGAAACCCAGGTAGGTTCCACGCTTTCAGCACAGAGCCTGATGCAGTGCTCAATCTCACAAACTGTGAGATCACGACATGAGCCAAAATCAAGAATCAGATGCTTAACCACCTAGGTGGCCCCAATAATTGAATTTTTAAATGACTAATATATTGTATTTAAAGCTAAAATTTACCTAACAAACACATACATTGCAATTACCATATACATGAATATTTATAAATGCTTTAAAATATTAATTAATTGGATCCCATAACAATTCTTTAAGATGCATTGTGTTTTATCACAATTTTCGAGTTTAGGAGACAGTGTGCCAAGATAACACTTATTATAGTGATAGAGTTAGGATTTGAACCCAAGTATTCTGGATGCAGAGTCTTTTAACCACTGTGCTATGCTGTCGAAACAAAAAAGTGATCAAGAGAGGGGGTGCTGTAAGAGAATGGCTATGGGAATATAACTTTTGATTCTCATAAACATGGAGCAATTAGACAGCAAAATATACAAAACAGCTGTATAATATATCTAAAATCTCATAAGCAATATTTACAGCCAAGCAGCAAGGCAGAAAGGGATCCCTATCAATTTTAAGATATAACTGGTTGCTGACCAACCACCAATGACCACAAGACCCATAGTATATCAGCATCTGAGCATGAGAAGCAGAAAGCAACACTTTGATCGAACTAAGAAAAGAACCTCAAAATATTCAGCACACCCAAACCACAGTGCCGTTTGAAAGCAGTAGCTGAAACTGACTGTGTTCTTGCCAAAGCCAATATGAGATGAATTGAGGGGTCTACAGTAAAATAATCTAAAAAGGCTGGAGCAGTTTGACCCCTGGGAAATCTCAAAAGTGACCAGTTTGGTCTCCTAAGCTAAAAAGAAACTGCCTGGAGTGAAATCAAAACTGAGCAGAACATTTATAATAGAGATGAAAGAAAGAAAATCTTTCAGAGAAAAATAAAGAGGGAAACAAAACCACAAAGTCTTGGAAAACAAGCATCTATAGTTTTAGTGTTAGATGAAAATAAAAGAAGGAATTGAAAGAAGTTTAGGAACTCTTCCTAAATGAAACCTCCTTCTAAAAAGTTCAAAAAAAATTGGGGCACCTGGGTGGCTCAGTCGATTAAGCATCTGACTCTTGATTTGGGCTCAGGCAATGATCTCACAGTTCAGGAGACTCAGCCTGTGTTGGGATCTGTGCTGACAGCATGAAGCCTGCTTGGGATTCTCTCTCTCCTCTCCCTCTCTCTCTGCCCCTCCCCTCTCACATTCTCTGTCTCTCTCTCAAAATAAATAAGCAAACATTAAAAAAAAATAAAGTTCAGATAAAGTAATTTTACATCAAATTAAGAAATAAAAAGTATTGGGACACCTGGGTGGCTCAGTCTGTTAAGCATCCAACTTCAGGTCATGATCTCACAGTTGGTGAGTTCAAGCTCCACCTTGGGCTCCATGCTGACAGCTCAGATCCTGGAGCCTGCTTCGGGTTCTGTGTCTCCCTCTTGGTCTGCCCCTCCCATCATGATGCTTTCCGAAAGTACTTAATAAAAGGATATCTAAGTCTGTTCCCTTACTTTTTATAGCATCGAGAGAGGCAATAAAGGCAGTATTATATCTAGATTTTGATCTTTAATGTGGAGATTACATAGAAGGCAATTTTATATTTAAGGTCTTTTTAACCAATAATAAAAAACACTATGATTTGCAGCAAAACTTAAGTTTTCAATGTGAGATTACAAGTTCATACTTTCTTTCCATAAAAGTAGAATTTCCTTCATATTTATTCCTCTGAAAATAAGATTTTTCTGTTTAAAGAAAATTAAATTATCTATTTTCCAAGTTTAGAAATCATCCATCAGCACAAATAGAGTCCAAAATTTGGTCACAAGCAATTACTTTTAAGTATTAGGTATATGTACCAAATCAAGATGTGGAAATAAAGGGCATAACTTCAAATAGGAAATCTGAATTTCTACCAGAAAGATGAGACAAGAGTACCTTTGTCTTAGTCTCTTCACCAGAAAATGTTTTTCTTAAACTCTGGGGTTAATATCCTACAGGCTTGCACTAAACAATAATTTATATCCAGCATGAAAGAATGATAGATATATTTAAACAAACAGAATAATTTATAATTTTACACTATTTTCATTTCCTTTTTAATATTTGAAATAAAAAGGAAAAGAGGGAAGAGTTTATAATTATTCTTTTGTTCAATAACTTTCTTAGCATATGTTATTATTATTTTCACAAAATTCTTACTTATATTCTGATTAAAAATTCCATTACTGCCACATATGTCAGAACAAGCAATAATGATAAACCTCATTATTCCCTAGTGTATACATATTAAATTTGCTAACCAGATTTAACTATGCCTTTTTGCAAATAAATAAGGAATATTGAAATCCAAGGGGAAAGCCCTCTAAACAACTGAGATGTTTTCCCTTACTTTAAATTTATAAGTACCCAAAGGTCAGTTTCTTCTTCCACTACCTGATATGTCTCAAAAAATTCATTCTTTATTTTGAGTAATCACGCCAAAATGGCAATTCAATGGTGTTGCATTTGGAAAGTTTTAAGGGACACTGTTTTAAAAAATGTTCACTATCTTTCTTACTAATGTCAGTGTGTCTGGATTGCCAGAATAATTTTTTTAAAAGCTGACAATCTAACAATGCAATTATTTTCATTGTCATTTCAATAAAGAATTCATCTAGTCATCTGACTTTGAGCAATTCATGTGGCTTTAGCTGTAAGATAGGGAACATCTTTTCTAAGAAATAAATTGCGGGACTCATCCATCAAATCTCTAATCACTTCTTTTCTTTTACAGCACGTTAAACACTACACGGGAAGTGATGCTGGGAAGCTAGAAGCTGAGCATCTCCTTTTATTTCATTATTTCCAGTGGGCTCTCAGAAAACCATAGTATTTATTTTAAAATAAAACTTTGGTTTTGGGTACGTTAGCTCTGCATTAATTTAAAATAGGCTATTTGATTAATATATAGGATGTAATATAATTGGCACATTTGTGCCAAAAGAGAAAATGTGTCCTGTTCCTAATGTAAATGATTCTGATAAATTTGAAAATGAATATTAATTTTCTTTATGAGGTATTTGGGTTTTGTTTTGTTTTTGCTATTATTTTTATCATAAGGTAATAGTAAGTCCTTGGGTTGGGCATGTAAATAAGTATGATTTTTTTTAAAACCATCTTGGCAAGATATCAGAGCTACAACAGAGACATTGACAGTTACAACCGCCAATGACTTTCCCTGACATTGAATGTACCATGTAGTATTGTTCTGCTTCTTTAGAATTATAGGCTAATAGCTATCTAATAATTCATTTATTTTTCTATTTATAAAATAATCCCAATACTTTTCTCCCCCTACATAGCAATTTTTAATATAGAAAGAATCCAAGATTAAAATGGATAATAAATGTATTTTATATATTTCTCCTAATATAAGCAATTGATTTTACAATAGGAATGTTATGGCAGGCTGACATTATATTACAACATAAATATCAACCAGTATGTTAAAATGTATTTTTGGAAGTGGGAAATAAGATATATAGGAAATGGCAAAGGAACTGAGTTTAATCAACTTGCAAGTTAGACATTTCAAATATATAATGTAATAATTTTCAAATATACAAACTGTCTAAACACAGGGAATACTAGACTACACCCATCTCAACCTGAGGACAAAACTGAATGAAATAGGCTCAAAATGTAGCATGAGCATTTTAAGTTGGAAATGCAACTATTGAAAGGTTTGGGTTGGCTTTTGCAGAGGGCTTCTCTTTATGAGTTACAACTGGATCCCTCATCTCAATTATTTCTTTCTTTTGGCTGTGATTTCTAGACAATATTAAGAATCTATTCACCAAGCGATGACATTGACTATGCAGTTGTATGTGGAAACAGTCATACAAGGACCTGTTTCTTTTTATTGGCAACTTATCTTTAGTACCTAATACAGACTATTACACACAGTAATGCAGTTACTATTGGCTACTGAATAAATAAATAAATAATAAGGAAATGAATCCAAATAGGGTGTTCTAAAAAACATTAGGTTAAGGGAGGGCAGGGTATCAGTGTTAAGAGCGTGGTATCTGAAGCTGCAGTTAGGATTAAAATCCTGGCCCCTCCATTTACCACCTGTATGACCTGGGGCAAGTAATTTTATCTCCCTATGCTACAGTTTCTTCATCCTTAAAATGGGATATTAATAATTAGGTAAAAAGTTAAGTATTTAGGGTAAGACACTGAAAGGAAGCATTAAAAAATAGAAATGAGTTAGTCACAGAGAACTCGTGAGAAGTACGTTAAGAAAATAACATTAAAATATATGGCACCGTGACATAAGATTCTAGCCGGCTTCAACATAACTATTTCACTTATAACCAATTTCCCATTTGATCCTCAGTTATCATTTGGTATGTTATTGCCTTAATTTTCCTTCTATGTGGAACAGAATGTACTAATAGGAGTGTCTGGGTGGTTCCGGTGATTAAGTGTATGACTCTTGATTTCGGCTCAGGTTCTCGTGGCTTGTGGGTTTGAGCCCCATGTCAGGCTCCGCATTGACAGCATAGAATCTGCTTGAGATTTCTCTCTCCTTTTCTCTCTGCCTCTCTCTCTGTCCTTTTCTCTCTCTCAAAATAAATAAATACACTTAATTTATATTTTTAAAAAAGAATCTACCAATAGCTAACACTTTGAAGTTTGCACTTCTATAGTATCTCTTATGTATCAAAAGCACATTTTCATGTATTTTTCAGGTTTTTAAGAAAATTTGCAACAATTAAACACAGTCTGAAGAGCAAAAGCAACACGAGGAAACAAGCCATCCACAAGAACCAAATCCTCACAGATTGGTCAGATGTCAGGATAGTGATTTTTCTTCAGTGACAAGACCAAGGGCTAAGCCACTGCATGTCTCTGGAAGCAGTGTCTGGTAAGAATCTGACAGAGGATCTGTCATGAAGATCAGACGGGCAGGAGAATGCTTCACAGGAGGACTCTGTGCACACACACCACACCACCTCAGCGCATCCTCACTACTGCCGGCAGACCAACGTGGCGGCGGCAGCACAGTCACACCTGACATGCAGCCTCGGGCCAGGGGAGCGGGGCCTCAGTAATCAAGTTACTAAAAGGACCCATAAAATATCTCTAATTTTCTGGAATATACAAAACAGTTATCATTCTTTCCTTCTTTTCCTATTAAAAAATAAGTGAACCATGTGACATGGCTATGAAATTTCCAAAATAATCATTTGAAAGATACAGGACACTTAAAACAATTTATCTACATGTTTTGAAACATTCTCCTATAGCCAAAACATTGCAGTGCACACAGAGACACAACAGGAAACTGATCATTACTAACAGAATCAACAATATTTTAAAATTATGCACCTTAAGAATGTTTATATGATTTTAATAGCAGTTAATAAAAATCCAAGCAAGATATAACTAAACTACTGATTTTCTTTGGTAACAACTTGTCATTTAAGTGACTTAATAAATTTAAATTATGTCAAACTTTTCCATGAATATCTTAAGATGGCATATATGTGTGTGTGTGTGTGTGTGTGTGTGTGTGTGTGTGTGTGTGTGTGTATATCAAGGTCAACTTATTGGCCTTGCTTCCAGGTAGATTCAAATGTTACTTTTTATTGACTTCTCATCATGGTGACTATCTACTAACTTATTTTTAAATAATTTTAATTGAAAAATAAAGTGAAATGAAAATCCCATAATAAAATTTACTTCCCATTTTGAAATTTATGTTTCAGACAACAAAATTTCTAATTTCCATCAAGAAAATGTTGGTTAAGTATACTATTAGAAAGTTATGGGCACTATTTTCCTATATTTTCCTTTGTAAAAATAAACTCTACCATAATTTGAGTAAAAGTCTATGTCAGTTTATTGCTTCAGAACTTATTCTATTTCTACTCTCAAGATCAGCTAGACTAACTCTAGACAATTGAGTTCAACATTCTCTGCTGAGCATAATTCAACTATGGATAAGGAGAATTCAACTATGGTCTTAGAAAAAAATGCCAAGAAAAGGATTTTGATTTCTTGTGATAAAAATGTGTTTTTAAAAAAGTGATTTTTTTAGTCTCCTTCCTTTATAGTTAACCCAGGCTCTACCTAAATTTATTACAGTCTTCTGCTTGATCATTACACTAAGAATCTTTTCCCTTCAAATATTTCCTGCAAAGCTATTTTTTAATCCATTTCAACCACAGAGAAGGAATCACACTAAAGTTGCTTCTGAGTAGAAGAAAAGGGAAACGCAAGCATAGAGTAACCACTTACTGAGCTTTTAATAAGAGCTGGTTACTCAGCTGGGTGTTTCTTTCTAAACCATATAAAAAAACTCAATCTGTTTTAGAAAACATGGAGGTAAATTAAATCAAGAGGTTCAGAGTAGGCACGAGATAAAATAATGGGGAATAATCAATTACTCTTCTTTTTAAGTAAACAACAGCAAAAAATCATCAAGGCCATCTCTTTAAGGTTATGTATTATCTATTATTGAATTTATCGGCATTCTGTTGATCATAAACTGATTTTGCTTTCAGAGGAGCAATCATTGGAGAAGGTGTTTGTATTTGAAAATAAATAATAGAAAGATGGTAACACTGAAAATCGTCCTTCAGGAAATTGTTACATCTCAGAAGGGAACAATTCAATTGCACTGGTGGCTGCAGTCTTTGCCCATGTATGTGTCGCTGCTCTTCTTCTTGAGGGGATATATTTGTTAAATACTACATCTGAATCAAAGAGGAAATCGTTTTCAGATTTTGAAAAAATAACTTAATGTATTTGCATATAATGTTTGCAATGTATTTATTATTAATAATTATTACTTAATATAATTAATATATTGTATTGTTTTTAATGAATGCATGTATTTCAGTACAATTGTGCATTAAGATCTGCTGCCATTTGGTGCCTTTTGCACACTTTGGAGATACCATCATCACAGGGTTTGCAAAAATGTTTTACAATTTAAAATTAAATATTTCAAATAATTTATGAAGGGCAGCCTTCAGCAATACACACTGAACACCCACAATTAGCTACATGCTCTTATAATATTTGATAAATGACTCTTGTTCTCATATATTAAAATTCATCTTTAGTATCTCCTGACTGAACTCTCTGGGTCAATGCTAAAATATATTTGGTTCAACTTAACTTTCACTTGAAGAAATTACTTAAGCTGAGTATCTTAAAAAATAAATAAATAAATTAGGAATCTGAAAAAGGAAGCATAAATTAGGGGAAAAAGAAAAAATAAAGGAAAAAAAGAGACCCTTATTACACTCATAGTTAAGGAAATGCCCTTACAAATATACACAGATGTCAATTTCCCCAGAAACTATGATCCCTGAAAGTTCTCATCTTTCTTTTTGCTGACAATTAAAAAGGTAGTAAATATTGAAAGAATATACAGATAGTTAGCCTTAGATTTTAATTAGGCAGAATCAATGAGAACAGGGTAAAAACCTTTATACAAAAAAAAAAATCATTCATTACAAATGTTTTGACCCCATATAGTCAAGACAATAAGACTGTTATTGGTTTTGGGGGTGATAGCAATAAAAATGAGTTGTGAACAAGAACCTCAAGGAATACATTTATGGGCAGCAAAGATTTTTATAAAAGACACTCCTCTAATATTTATCAATTTTAGAATGTGATAAGAATAATTATATGAACATGAAAACTATATCTGGAGCTATCTAGTTAAGATGATACTATATGTTCACAATTGGACACACCTCCAAAAACCTGACAGAGAAACATTGACAGAGAATTTAAAGACATTTAAAATATTTTAAAACATTTAAAAACATTTATAGAGAATTAATTAAAAAAAACACATAGCTTCCTAAAAATAAGATAAACATCTTCTTAGAGAAGCCTCAAGACAGAAACCCAAGCAATGGCCTGGCTGAAGACAAACGCCTCCCAAAGAAAGGCGTTCCGAGCAGACAGCAATGCGCTACAATTCTGTCTGCCATGGGGTTTAGGAAACTGAAGTGCATTCAACCTGGAAAGTAGATCTTGGAGTTCTTTTTACAGCCACTGGTTTCAGTCAGTTTCTTCTGCTTGTGAAAGGACAGCAAAGAAAAACTACTTGTTACTAACATAGCCTGTGGTCTGGTTTTAAGCAATAAGAGGACATTAGAAAATACAGACATTACCTCCTGAGAAGTGAAATACATTGCATGCGGGTGCCATCTGTGTATTTTAGTGTCACCATCAGGCGTTGGTCCCATATTGCCAGGTCCTGGAGGATGACAATGAACCCCTGCAAACTCATTGTACATAGACTCAATTGCAGTGCTGTGCCAGGTGAGTTCTCTTTGCTAGAAGAGATAACAATGTTTCAGGTACTGGAGATCTGGAGAATGGATTCTTTCCTACAGAAGAGAGGATCAGAAACAGATGCAACTCACTTAAGACAGTCAAGAGGTTATTTTGACAGTCTTTCCTCAAGACAATGTTAATTCTTCCACTTTCTGTCATAGTCCAAAGGAGCAGCCAAGTACGCTACACAGTATCACACTGACCCATGATACTAATAATATCCTTTTAATTGAACCGTTAAGCAGACACAAGTTTATTGGAGCACTTTGTAAGACATGTGCAACCCAAAGAATGAAAGATAAGCCCTATGAAGATTCAGGTTGCTGCCCCTTGTGTAAAACTATTAGTGTTCTAGTGGCCAGAGACATGCCATACCTCAACCATGAATAAAAGACAAATTCTTGCATCCAGAAGAAGAATCCTAAAAAGGATGCCCAATGGCTGATCAGCTTCTTTGGGATCCAAAAGCAGTCTAATCTACATTTGGGAATAATGCTTTTAGCCCTTATGCTAAATCACATGGAATGGTTCCAACTTTGAGTGGGCTCAGGGTAAGAAGGGACATGCAGCCAGTTGAGGCTATAAAACGGCAGAACTGACACTTGACTCGTTGCCCTAGGCGTCTAAGGGGTTGGAGGTATGAATGGAGAAAAAGCATATAGTATGGAATATATGTCAAACTCTTGGCTTCTGGAGCAAAACTATGTTTTCTGCAAGAGATGGTCATATATCTTTTAAAACACAGCTCCTGATACGCTACTGGGACCTGACAGAACACTTAATCATGGGCACCATCTAATGCTGCATATGAAGTGCCCAGTATGGGCTTGGATCTGACAGACCCACCAACTCGGAAATTTGGGCATGTCCAGTAATAAGTCATTATAAACTGGAAATGATGTATCTATTACTGAGCCTAAGAAAGACAGCAGAATAGGAATAGATTACATTGTTTCATGGTCCATTTATTCTATCACTGTTTTACCAGCACTGCTCCCTCAGGGCACAGTTAGAGCCTCATGAGTTGTGGTCTTTAATGGCCAGCTAACAAATGTAGAAAAATCTGAATTTGCTTTGTGAATAAGTTAGCTTAGGATGTGTGTACGTGAGTCCAAGCCTACTAATGTCCTGAAAAATAGTAAAAGAAATCTTTTCAATGTGCACGCATCTGCTCATCTACTTTGTGTGGAAAGGGAAGAATGCCAACATTAGAATATATAAAGGCATATGGGAAATAGCAAATGGCTTGACCGGTTAGACAAAGACCTAGAAGTATTTGAATAATGAGGCTAAGAAAGTCTGGGCTAAAGGCTTATGGATGGGTATATGGGACTGGACATTAATGATATCTTTGAATTACATGTTGACATCCTCCAGGAAAGTTTGAATCCAGAAAAGGCCTGATTGAACAATCAAGTAGAGAGAATAACTTGTTAGTTGACTTTAGTCAGCTACTATCATCAGACTTCAGAGTCCTGGCAAATGGATACATCAACTGAGTAGGCATATGTCTCTCACTATGGTTTCTCATTCACCAAGGCTGATCTAGCTACTATTGACACCAAATGTACCAGCAAGAAATATTAAAGCTGGTGGTCCAGGGGTGCCCCCTCTTAATTCTGGCTCAGGTCATGATCCCACAGTTCATGAGTCCAAGCCCTACATCAAGTTCCACACTGATGGTGCAGAACCTGCTTGGGATTCTTTCTCCTTCTCTCTCTGCCCCTCCTCTGCTCACTCTCTCTTTCTCTTCGTCTCAAAATAAATTAAATTAAATTAAATTGAAAAGCTGAGCCTCCAAAATGACACACCAAACCTTGCAAATTCCTGAGTTTCTCTGTGGAAAATTGACTACATTGGACCCCTTCAATCTTGGAAGGGGCCACACTTCATATTCACTGGAATTGGCATATATTTTTGCCTTTCTTATTCATAGCATCTCATCCAGCAGAGTTCATTTAGAAGTCTTAGATTACAGAAAGGAGAGAGTACTTCTACTAGATGATATGTAATATATTATTATGTTCTAAACTAGAGCTGCCAACTAATTGGCTCTCAAAAAAGGGGTAATTGATCCTTCATCCAAATATTTTTTCTGGAGTTTGCTGTGTAGGCAAACTGACCTGCTGCCATTGCCTTCTCAGTGAGCCTTTCCTGACTACTAAAAGTTATACCTTCAACATTTCCCATTCCTCTTCTCTGCTTCTTGTCTCTTTGATACCATCTAACCAAGCTATTTATTATAGATATTTTTTGTTTATTAAAACATGTGGGTAGAGGGTTACCCATTTTTTCATTCATGTATCCCAAAGTCTCTGTTTCAGCTAACAGTTGCCACAAAAATGAACTCAAAACTCAATAATTTCAAATAATAATTTTATCCACTTATAATTATGTAGGTCAGGTGATGAGTCTATTTCAGGCTACGTGTCTCCATCCACTGGGGTGGTTATTAGATATGTCATCATTGAGAGTCTTTTGATTTGCTATTGTCTATTATGGATATGTTATCGCATCTGTAATTTTTATCTATTCTTTAATATATGTTTTATAGAAAAAAATACCATGTTCATAATTCAACAAATTATGCCTCTAATTTTAATCTTTAACCAAAAACGTGCTACCTTTGATAATACCTAAAGTGTAGAATATGAAATTTCATTTCCCAGAAATTTCTTCTTTATTTACTAGTCACTGAATAAATTTCATGGATTTTGAGCGAAGATCACAAGATTTCATTGTCAACTATTTTATACCCATAGTGCCTATATTGTGATTTTAGGAAACTGCTTCGAAAAGAAACTTTTAAGAATGCTTTTTCATCTTATCTCAATTCACAAAGATTTTATTTATGAACATTTTCATGTGTTTATATGCAAATAGTGTTTCTTTGATGTTTCATTTTTGAAGGCAAAGAAGACATGTTTGCCTCAGGCATTTCATTCCCATTATGAGCTTTATGGAACAGACAATATATTGTAGCACTTTTAAAGAATTCTTGTAAAGAAGTGTGTGGTAAGCCTTCCCCTGTTTATAGAATTCTGATGTAGAAAAGCACTCCCAAAAAATGTATTATTAGAAAATTAACATGAAAGATTTATGGGTCAACAGATTTTTTAATGAGATGTTAAATTTTTGAGATATATTGAGTAAACAAAGAATACAGTGTAAAATACTTATAAAAGTCATCTGCTAATAAATTAAAACATTTATATCCACATACATATGCCATACATGTATTATTCACCTACATGCATCAGTACACATATATGTACACAGCCTATATGGGTTATATTTTGCAAATAAAGAAAAACTGTCTTGCTTTTCAAAGTTAATTTATTACAACCATGAAATGAATATTCATTATCCACAAGTTTGCACATAATAGTGATGTATTATTTTTTATTAAAAATAAACATTACTTATATTTTAATTAAAGATAATATAACTTGCATACATTGTTCCTTATTAAAATCTGTCACTTTTTTACTTTAATTGAAATTATATAACTATCCTTATTCAATCTATAGAAAGCTTAATATTATAGAAATATAAATAACAACAAACATAATTTTTTCCAAAAGGTTAGAACATACATAGAAGAAGAAAACAACAAACAATGGAAATTAAAAAGATAGAAGCAGGAATGGATATGAATGAAAAAAAAATCTGTGGGATTTGGATTTAATATGTTATGCACACACAAAACAGTTTGATTTTTTGATATCAAAGATATTTAGGGAGGTATCAACAAAGAAAATATATTTAAGAAGAATGAGAAAAAGAAAAGAAGGTAGTGAGGAAAACTATCCTGTGAAATGATAACTTTTTATTTTCATAAAGCATTTAACATATATACTGAAACTGAGAAACAGGTATCTTAAAGACATGTATATCATAGAAGAGAGAGAGAGACAGAGAGAGAGTAAAATGCCCTCTATCCTCAGAAATTACTTAGCCTCACTAATGAATGACACAGGTGCCTCTCCATAGACATGCTAGTAAAATCCCACACCATTTAATTTTCTAGTGTATAAAAGCAACTCATTGTCTAAAAAATGTTTGATATGGCAGAGTTACATCAGAATGTTGTGGTAAAAAGAGACTCCCCCAAATCCAAGACTTTAACAGACCTAAAGTCAATGTAAGTAACTTAATATCTCAATAAAATGCATGATCTATGTAATCACTTATAAAATATATACTTTATATCTACATACAAGCCAAAAACACAAATTTGTACTCACAAAAAGATACATTTTGCATAAGAGCATAGAGAAAATTCAAATTCTCCTATGGTTATTAGCTTAAAATTTCTTTCAAAAGAATATTAAACTTCAACTTTCTAAACTAGTTGTTAAAGTTTATTATGGTATTAAAATTGTCTTATTTTGTAAATACCTACTTGTTTGATTGCCTTAGGTTTTAAAGCTACATGTATACTCATAGATATAATTTTTTTGCCATAATACTAAAAACAATGTTATATGAGGTTGATTTTTTATGTTTGCAAAGACATTGATGAAAAAATGAACATAAATCAAGCCAGTATCTTGATATTTAGATATAATTTATTTTCCTGATTGACTTTACATAAACACATATATCAATATTTACATATAAATATATGTATGTAGTATGTTTTGTGTACTCATGTAAAGCATCAGCAAAATAACAGATCTTTTAAGTATGCTAAATAATGCCACAAAATATGAGAATAAAATTTCATTATGTATGTCTTTAAAATTCCAAAGTATTTGAAAAAGAATATCATATTTTTAGTTAGTGATATAGTTAGTGATAGAAAAATTTCCAGATGGTAAAAATGTGAATGATAAAAATAGGCAAATTGAAATTAGAACTGTGATGGATTAATTTCCTTTTGGTTGTCCTTATGTTGTTTATATTCATGCCAAGTACATGAGCCAATAGTTTCAAACAACGCAGTCAGTAAAAAAAGGAAAAGGAAAATTTTTAAAGTAGTTTTCAGTAACATTTGCAATTTGAAAATCAAAATACCTATCCACACACACACACACACACACACACACACACAAAATCTTAGTTTCTTTGCCATGTTTGGTTTTCAAAACATGTTCCTTAAACTTTAACAGCCCTTCCTTCCACACACTTTTGGATGTAAGTGCATATTAGATGATAACAAGAAATAATGTGGCGAAAGGTAGAAATTTAGCTTGCTTATGAAAACAAAACTTTCCTAAATTGTGATATGAACAGGCAATCAAAATATTCCCAATTGTAATAGGCTCATTATGTTTCCTTGAAAATAAAAATGAATTGATCGAACACTCATGAAACAAAGTAGGCAGGAATCAAGCATAATTCAACTGAAGTAAAGGTTAATTTTTCAGTTATCTCTTTATATTTAAAATTATTTTTCATCAATAAATGGTAAAATTTCACAATAGCCTAACAGGGTACTAGCAATGTTCAATAGCAATGTTTTTGGGTTTGAAAAACAACAGTGAAAGCTGATTTTTTAATCCCCCCCAAACTCTCACAAGGTGTGTCTTTTTGGCAGTTACTTAGCTAAAGACCACCTGTGGAAAAGTGCTGGCATGTGTTGGATCCTTTCTTTCCTAAAAGAAAATAGCATGAAATATCACACTGACTATGCATGTAGGAAAACATAGATTAATGGAAATGCTCTCAAATGGAATTTGGAAGTCTTATTCAATCTGGCTGCAGAAAATCTTTTCCTGATGTTCAATTTTTGTTAGTGATAACCATTTTATTCTAATATTTACCAAACATGTTTCAAAATGCCCACATATATACCAAGCCTAAGGGTTCTGTGATTAAAATAATTGTGACAAATGCTAGAATAAACCATGAAACCCATGTCTTTGGCAGAGGGATCCTCAGACATGCTAATATGCTAATGAGCAACACACAGATCCCCAGGGGGACCTTACTGCCTGTGGCTGTTCCAGTATAGAAGCTTAACTCATACATCTGCTAGAGTCTTTTTGTCCTTCAATTCCTAGGTGACATTGTCATGAAATCTGAACTCTCATTCTTTGGATTTTAAAAGTGTTTTGCCTACCCTAATTTTTGCAAACTCCCTGAAGGATTTGAGACAGGCTGAAGCAAGGAAAAGTTTTAGAGTCCTGAGGCTTATTTTATTTTGTAAGCAATTTCTAAGAAAAATTAATACACAAGTGCAAATATATAATAAGGCATAAAATTTAATATTAATATTTACTTGAGAGCAAAGAAGAAATGACAACCAACAGTGCATACTTTTAAAGCTGACAAATTCCACAAACATCACAATGTCCAGAAATAATATTTTTTATTAATTGAAACCATTTTATTATACTTTTATTATCAATTTTAGCTATCCAATGTTTTAGTTTCCTTATGACAACAGTTTTATAATACCTTTTCTGTAGGGAAAGCAAATCCCTCTCCTACCACAAGAGATTAAAATTTGGTTTTTATTTTTGAAAATTTATAAAAGTTACTTTTTGCTTTTTTAAGTTTATTTATATTTTGAGAAAGAGAAAGAGAATGCCTGTGAAAACAGGCTATCAGTGCAGAGCCCAATGCAGGCACCTGATAACGTGGTTCAGTGAGATCTTGACCTGAGCCAAAATCAAGAGTTGAAGGCTTAACCAACTGAGCCACCCAGGTGCCCCCAAAATTACTTTCAATTTAGCAAATTGTTCTTGATAATGCCATGTAAGCATTTATGACAGTTGTCCTAGTTGGGGAATTTTCTACCAAATTTCTTTTCTTTATTTCTTTTCCTTTTTCTTTCTTTTTTTTGAGAGACAGAGAGACAGAGCATGAGCCAAGTAGGCACAGAGAGAGGGGCAGATACAGAATCTGAAGCAGGCTCCAGGCTCTGAGTTGTCAGCAAAGATCCCACCACAGGGCTCAAACTCACAAACTGTGAGATCATGACTTCAGCCGAAGTCAGATGCTTAACCAACTGAGCCACCCAGGCGCTCCCAAATTTCTTTTTTATATGGACTCCAATATTTTAGTATGCATTCAATTTGTCTTATGTATTGACCAATATTAACTATTCTTTGAATTGACGATGCTCATTCATCACTTTCTCTCCCATGTCTCAAGTCACACATTATAGTTATGTATATCATCATTAATGATATCAGTATCTTCTGTTAATTTAAAAGTTTAATGCGTTTATTTTAAACTATGCAATCTAATTGTGTTTATTATACATTTTAGTATTTAGTTTTACTTAGGCTCACAATTTTGCCATCCAGCATTTAACAAATAGATTGTTTTGTATTTGAATTTATAAATGCAAGTACTCTTTACTAATGACTTTTAGGGGAAAAAAAACTTCAGAGAATTCAGAAAGGAAGTAATGCTTTCTTGTTTTTGCATAAAAAATACCAATTGGGGGTGCTCGCTTCGGCAGCACATATACTAAAATTGGAAGAATACTATTGGGATTATAATTTGAGACCAGAGGATGTGCATTGATGAGACACCAAATTAAGAATAGTAACAAGAATATCAATATATTCCTTTCTGATCCTAAAAAGAGAATAAAATAGTTTGATTCTTCTAGATTGCTGAGTTCATCACTCCTAAAATTAATTTGATTAAATTTATTTTCTTTGAAAATGATTTCTTTCACCCAGTTTTCAAGTTTCAATAGGGAAGAGCAAATTATTCATTGTAGTCCCTGGTCAGGAAAACAGAAGCCACTCTAGGTATTCAAATAGAGGACATTTCATTCAGGGAATTTGTTAGATATGTGACGGGGAAGCTAAATGGCTAAAGAGAAAACAGTAAGGAAGCCTAAAAGGAAGCAATAGCAAGAAGGTACTATCCTAGATGGACAGAGGATACAGGTAATGTAACCAGAGCTCAGAAACCAGGCTTTTCAGTGAGAACAAGGACCCAACAGAAGAGGCCTGAGGGAAGCTGGGACCATGACATGGAGGGACTGTCCACTGAGAACTAGAATCACAGGCAAGATGTGAATGGCTTCTAAGGCATTATCTAATGTGGGAGTCAGAAAATATCCTGGATTTTCCCTGGTGCTTTCCCTAACCTATTATCAGAAGACAGAGATTTTTTCCATGATTTTTTCTTAATTTACATGTAAAGATACATAGATTATACTTCATATCATGTTTAAGATAGACTAACTGATGATTGATTTCATTACTTTTTTCAAAGATGTAGACATTGCCCATTTCTAGTAATAGAGTATACTAGATGCTGGAAAAGCCACTGTTTCAGAAGTTTTGGGTGCAATATGTGATTACATTATGCGCCTAGCTGCCAGCAGAGCCTCAGCCAGCACCACTTTCCAAAGGTGTACAGTATTTGACCAATAGATGGAGAATTCTACATAATATTACATAGGAACAAGGCACTCACTTTAGAGCAAAGAAGTTGTAACAGTGGGCACATTCCCATTAGATTCAGGGCCCTTATCACATGCTGCACCACTCAGAAACTGCCAGCCAAGTAGAGCGGTCAAGAGGCCTTTTGAAGGTGAAACTAAGGCCCCAGTTTGGAAATGATACCCTGAGAGGTTGGGGCCCATCTTCGATGATCCCTATATCACACTGTATCAGCAATTTATGTCACTGCGTCCTCAGCAGGTGTAAAATATGAAACAGGGAACCATAGGATAGATAAGACCTTCCATTCTTGCTGTAAACTCTCATTGTCTTCTTCGGGAAAGTTGTTCTTCTGGTCCCTTCAACTTAGGACATATGTGGTATGTGCTATATAAGTATTCTCTGTTATTTCTATGTTATGTTAATAGTAAATTATTATTTGATATGATATGAAGACAAATTCAAAGGAGTTGTTTTTCATCATAGGCAAGAAGATGCTCTTAAATAAAAGGTCCATATCAAAGCCCCATAATACAGTAAAATGTACCTATATAAAATGTATATAATCACATATAATAATCAAAACATAATAATATATAAATTATGTTAGAGCTACTGACCAAGTGTTCACCCTCTGCTTTATCTTGACTAAATTTTTATGTATGTGTCTCTATACTATGAATTTCTAACCCCAATCTCTTAAAAATCATCTAAAATTTTCTTTGACTTTTATTATTTTGATTATTCTAACAATTCCAGTTGGTAGATGGATACTCTATCTAAAACATATTTTGTTTATGAATTATAATTTATCACAGAATTAGTAATGATCATTTGGCAACAATTATTGTAATGAAGATACAAGTACTCTTAATAGCCTTAACGGTGTCATCAGGAGTTAAGGACAGTATACACACTGGAAGGAATTTCACAGATCAAATAGCTACTGTTGTCTGCCTCAACTGGGAATAGGAGAAGCTCTAAATATATAACGAATAAGAAGATGCATTTTCAAGAACTTGACATGCTAAAAAATAGAATCTCAAAAATCCACCCAGAGTGAAAATGAACAAATAAATTGCCATGAGAATTATCTTTATCAATGCTTATTATGACAGTGAAGACTTTGTTCAAAAATAGAAAGTATGTGGGAGGTTATAAAGGAAAATGTTTCACTAAATCAGAGGCTGTGTAAAATTTATAAAAATTACAGCAATTGCCTAATATAAAGAAGGAGGAGGAGGAGGTGAGGATGATGAAAAGAACAGGAAGAAGAAGAAAAGAAACAGGAGAAGAACAGCAGCAGCAGCAGCAAGAGCAGCAACTTTGTCTTTTAAAGACAACTGGAAAGTATCAGTGCCAATATAAAAACATTACCCATTGTTTACACCTTGACACAAGCAAAATTTCAGACATAAAACAGGCCCATATTTTATTTTATTTTTTTAAATATAACTTATAGTCAAGTTAGCTAACATACAGTGAATACAGTGTGCTCTTAGTTTCGGGAATAGATTCCTATGATTTATCGCTTATATACAGCACCCAGTGCTCATCCCAACAAATTCCCTCCTCAATGCCCATCATCCATTTCCCCCTCTTCTTGACCCTCCTTTTTAACTCTCAGTTTGTTCTCTGTATTTAAGGGACTCATAGGGGTTTGCTTCCCTCTCCGTTTGAAACCATTTTCCCCCTTCCCTCCTCCATGGTCTTCTGTTAAGTTTCTCAAATTCAGATCCATATTTTAAATAAAAATGTAATCCCAATTCTGGTGTGCCATTGATTGACATGAAAAGAGTCCATAGACTCTTAAGAAAGGAAACATTTTTTAATGTTATTGGCCTTCTGGTAAGCTTACAATTATACTAGGACTTCTATACAAATAACTTCTTTAACATGTTCTGAATCAAATATTTTACCTACCAGAAACTTATAACCCCAGCAGCACCTGGGTAGCTCAGTCAGCTGAACATATGACTCTTGATTTTAGGCTCAGTCATGATCTCAGCGATGTGGGATCAAGCCCCATGTTGGGTTCCACACTGAGCATGGAGCCTGCTTGGGGTTCCCTCTCTTCCTCTCTCTCTGCTCCTCCTCCACTCATTCTGTCTTTCTCTCTCTAAAAAAAATCCATAACCCCAGATTAACCATGAGAAAATATCAAATACAAATTCTCAAAATATACCTGACCAGTACTGTTCAAAATTGTCAAGATAATGAGAAACAAAAAGGCTGAGAAACTATAGAGATTGGAAGAGACAAGGAGGAGACATGATGATTAAATGGAATGTAATATCCTGGATTAGATCTTGGAACAGAAAAATATCATAATTGGAAAAATACAAATGAAATCTATGCTTTATTTTTAAAGTTTTTTATTTATTATTGGGACAGAGAGAGAAAGAGAATGAGCATGAGAGGGGGCGGGGGGGACAAAGAATCTGAGGCAGGCTCCATGCTCCAATCTGTCAGCACAGAACCCAGTGCGGGCTCGAACTCATGAACCATGAGATCATGACCTGAGCCGAAGTCGAACACTTAACCAACTGAGCCACCCAGGTGCCCCTAAAATCTATACTTTAATTAATAGCACTGTACCAATGTTAATTATCTAGTTTTGACAAATGATTATGTAAAATATTATCATTTGGGAAGGCTAGGTAAAGCATGTACAAGAACATTCTACCCTCCTTGCAACTTTCTGTAGATCTGAAATTATTCCAAAATAAAAATTTGTTAAATACATATAACCCAATTACACATTAAGTGGATTTCTCTGTGACACATTTCTAAGTATCTTTTACTTTACACACGTATCACATCTACTGGTTATCAAAGATAAATAACATTTGTGCACAGGAATAGGTTTGACTATCTAAAACCCATCTTAACTTTAACAGAAACTAGTATGACCATGTTAATAATATTATAAGCAAAATAAACATTTCTTGAGTGTATAAGATTTTTAAATTTTATAATAATAATAATAATAATAATAATTAACCAATAACACTGCATATCCGGCATGATCCTAAGCACTTTATTCACTGATTTAACAAATATTTGATAAATTCCTACAGTGTGCCTCACACACTGAGATACACCAATAAAGAAAAAAAATACTCTCTGTTACAGAACTAACCTACTAACAAGAGAGAGAGGAAGAAAATCAATTATACAACAAATATATAATATCATACAATGGTAAAGAGAATCAGGAAAAGTATATTGGGGGAGGTGAGAGTAGCTATTTTATACAAGCAGCTATTCAATGAAGGTGACATTTGAAGAGATCTGAGTGAAGTGATGCAAACACAGGATGTTTTAGAGAAAAATTCCAAGAGAAATGAACAAGTTAAAAAAAAAAAAAGAGGCAAGAGCATGCTGGAAAAATGTCATAAAATCAATAATACCTGTCATAATCTACAGTTGATAAATAAACAAATCACTAATTAAATACAATAATAATTAGAGCCATAAAAGTTAGCATTAAAATAAATTAATTATGGAAAATACTTTCAGATACCTCCAGGAGTCAAGCTTTTACTAAGGTAGGGAAGAGAGGTTCCTTGCTTCACAATAAGCCTTCCTGAAATATCTAATGCTTTATCATGTGCGTATACTTTATTACTTTGCTAAAGGTTAAAATAATTATATCTAAGACTTCAGTAAGTACTCCCATACTTCTTCATTATAATTATCAGATTTATACCCAGTGGGGATAGGGCTATGCTTAAGACAAGTTTCTAAACATATTGTTAATGTATCAAAATGCATGTTTTCTTTTCTCTGTGTCAGCATTTTACAGAGGTCTTTAAAAGAGTTCTGGGGGAGATCAGTTTGTAATCACTCATGCAAAACAAGAATAGGAAACACAATAATAAGTTCCAAAAGTGCTTAGCATGATAAGTTGCTTTGTATTATTTCAAATCTTTTAAAAATAGTACTTTGGAGAAATTTGTCATTGGAATTGAAAATAATGGGTGAAGTTGACATAAATAAATATTAAAATCTATAAAGCCTGTGTTTATTGTTTTGGTTCTCTGTCAAAGGAAGGCATTATCAAACTGTCACATAATGTTTAAATATTACTTTTCTTAATAAGTGGAAGACATCTTCCTCAGATGCTTTCAGATAATAATCATAATGTACTTAAATATTTGATTTTTTCAATAGTATGTATGAATAAGTTAGACTATTTAAGCACAAGAGTAAATAAAGTTAACATTACACTAAGTCAAGGATCAAAGGATTGAAAAGAGCTTCCATTTTTCTAAATATTCTTTTACCCTTTAAAATATTTTTTAATTATCACTCCCTTTTTTCTTTCCTAGAGCACGTAACTAACATTATATATTATGCTTCCAGATGTTCATGATAAAACTGAATGTCTTCAATTTAGTTAAGTCCATATTAGCTTTTGTTAATTGTTATAATAAAACAAATAGCTGAGGAAGAAATTGATAATAATGGGCAAGCTATCATCTTAGCAAATCTAGTGTCTTCATTCAGTCATACCAAAAAGAAAACTTCGGGGTGCCTGGGTGGCTCGGTCCATTAAGTGTCCGACTTCGGCTAAGGTCATGATCTCCTGGTTCATGGGTTCCAGCCCGTGTCAGGCTCTGTGCTGACACCTACCTCAGAGCCTGGGGCCTGTATTCAGATCCTGTGACTCCTTCTCTCTCTGACCCTCCCCTGCTCACATGCTGTCTCTCTCTCAAAAATAAATAAAAACGTTAAAAAATTTTTATAAAAAAAAAAGAAAACTTCATTCCTAGACAGTTGGTACACAATAGAGGACTGCATTTCTTTTATTTTAACATTGGTATTTGTAAAAAAAAAAAAAAAAAAAAAAAGTGTGTTCAACTAGTATAACAATTACTGAAGATTAGTATTTATACTACATATTATTCTTTAACAATGTGAAATTTAAATATAAATACAGCACATAACTGGCAATGAAGCAATGTCGCTTCTAGGAAATTCACAAAGTAAGGTGAAATTCTTTAAAGAGTACCTAAAATATGCAAACGTTATTTAATGAAGACATTCATTTATTCATCAAGGATATGTTACATATGTCAACTATGTGCCCAAGCACTATCTGATGCACTGGTGATTCAAAGCAAATGGAGCAAAGCTCAGTGCTCACAATCTATAGCTAGAAATAATAAGAATGCCTTCCTGGAGGAGAGATGGTCTAAAATGAGCTTTTGAAGACTAAGTGAGGAGGAAACAGCTTCGAGGCAAAGGATATACCAAAACATGACTCCTGAGGTAAAATGACAGAGCTGTTTCAGAGATGTCGTAAAGCTTTAAAAGAGAACTCTGGAAATCATGGATAAAAAACTTATCAAGACCCTTACATCCTTTGCTAAATTGTTTGAACATCACTGTATATGCAGAAAATGCAACCGCGTTGAATGCTTTTAGCAAGAATTTTATATTCTGGAGGTTTCTAGGCTTGAAGAAACTTTTACCTATGTAGATAAATAAGCTATCCATTGAAGATATTTCTTTTTATAAGCAAACCAATGATTCCTCTTAAAAAGGAACTCCGCTAATTCTGCTTCTTTCTGACTTCTCAATTATTACTTCTGCAACATACACAACGTGCAAACGTACCTATCTTTATTATTAGAATAGTCAGCGCTCCCAAAGTCCTCCCCACTTCGCCCGCCCCTTCCGAAACACGAGAAATCTAAATGGTCTCAAAGGAAATAACAGGCGGTGCCCGGATGACTCAGTCAGCTGAGCATCCAATTTCGGCTCAGGTCATGGTCTCTCAGTTTTTGAGTTCAAGTCCCATGTGGGGCTCTGTGCTGACAGCTCAGACCTTGGAGCCTGCTTGGGATTCTCTCTCTCTCTCTCTCTCTCTCTCTCTCTCTCTCTCTCTCTCTCTCTCTCTCTCTCCTCTCCTCTCCTTCTCAAATAAATAAATGTTAAAAAGGAAAAGGAAAATATAGAAATTTATAATTTTCTAGCTACCTTCCCTTTCATTGTAAAGATCTCGAGGGACACCTGGGTTACTCAGTGGGTTAGGAATCAGCTCTTGATCTCATGGTAATGATCATGGTTCTTGAGATTGAGCCTAGTCTCAGGCTCTGTGCTAACCCACCTGCTTGGGTTTTTCTCTCTCTCTCTCCGCCCCTCCCCCACTGGCATACTCACTAACTCCCTCCCTCTCTCTCAAAATAAATAAATAAACTTAAACAAAAATAAAAAGCTGGAAACTGAGACCAAAAGGGGAAGACAACTTCCCTAAGTCTTATAGTTTTGCCCGAGAATGCAAGCCTTCCTAAAAAGGCAGAATTTTACTATGTGTAAATTATTCTTCAATAAACTTGATTTCCAAAAAAATAAATAAGCACTGCTTTATGGGAAATCATATACTTGGGGGAAAATATTACAGAACAAATTTATGCACAGAAATGATGAATAGACTAATTTTTGTAACATTCTGGCATTATCATTATTATTTCTTTTTTTTAATATGTGTCATTTTCACAGAAACCCATGCAAGTAGGAAAAGAAGAATATTATCTCATATTTACATGGAGGGATCACTGAAACTCAGAAGAATTAAAACCCTTGCCTTATGTAACGTAGCCAGGAGCGAAACATGATCTAAACCTTGGTCTTATAAATATCGTTCAGAGCATTTTCAAACACATCTGTCCTCTACGCCACTCACCATCCTTCCCATACAAACTAACAAAATATAGTAAAAAGTTCCATTTCTAAACATTGATAAACCACAGAAATTCAGTGAATGAGACCAGTACATCCTACATATCCTCTACTTCTCTTTTTTTAAATTTATACAAATTAGGATAACAATACTCCCCTCATTAGGATTTGTGTGACAAGAGATAATGAGATATTATGTACATGCTAGTCCCAGAAAACTACTGCCATATAATAGACACGCAATAGACATTAGGTCCATTCTCACATTGTTATATCCTCGTATTAGTATACTTCTCAGATTGGGCTATCCCTATCAAACTGGGTAGGAGATGGTACAGTAGATGATGTACAGCTGACAATGATGCTCTGGGTGCTTCAACTTTTATTCACATTTTGAACAGATATTATGTAATTTAAGTGATTAGTAATTGTACCTTGGTTAAACTAAGACAAGTGAGAAAATAAAAAAATAAAGCTGATGCAAATTTTCAGGATTTCAAAGGAGTTCTACTCTTATGGATTACTTTGGGCAATGCCTATATTTGTTCTATCAGGCCATGATTGGCATTTACTGGAAAGGTATGAGAAGCAAGCAAGAGAAAATTTTGAGACAAACTATATGTAGCCACTTTCAAACTCTTTAGCAAGATTTTCTAAATCTAAGCATATGCCTACCCTCAACCCAGCCCAGCTAATCCATTCCTGGGTGTATGCCTAGCAGAAACATGTGTGTGTGTGTGTGTGTGTGTGTGTGTGTGTGTGTGGTATATATATATATATATATATATATATATATATATATATACACATACCAAAAACTATGCAATCAAATGTTTATAGCAATACTCTTTGCTAGATCTCTAAACTTGAAACTACTTAACATGCCTGCAAGAGTAGAACTGATAAATTATGGTTATTCACAAGGAATGCAGAACAGTGAGAATCAATGATCCAAAATCATATGCAGCACAGAATGAATTTCACAGACTTAACATTAAATGGCAGTGACTAGAAACAAGAGTACACACAGTATAACTCAACTTCCATAAGGATCAAAAACAAGTAAAACTATTCTATATCAACAGATTTCAGGAAAACAGTTACTGTTGGGGAGAGAAAGTAATCAGAAAAGGGCTTAAGGGGTTATTGAGTATTAATAATACTCTATTTCTTACACTGTTGCTGGTGACACAGGTTATTTGGTTTGGGAAAATCCCTTGGACAGCACACTTAAAATAAGTGCTCTTTCCAATGTGCATATTATAGTTTAATAAAAATTTTTATCACATAGACATAAAAAGGATCTATCAAAATTTCACAGATTATCTTTCCTTATGTTTAGAGATTGTGACTGAAGATAGTCCTATTTTTCATGGAGCTGGATAAACGATCTTATTGTATTAGGAATTTCCAAGACTAAAAACATGGATTTTTAAATGCTTATTTATTTATTTTGGAGAGAGAGAGCACAAACTGGGGAGGGGAAGCAAGAGAGGGGGAGACACAGAATCTGAAACAGATGCAAGGTTCTGAGTATCAGCACAGAACTTGACACAGGGCTCAAACTCACAAACTGTGAGACCATGACCTGGGCTGAAGTCAAATGCTTAACCAACTGAACCACCCAGGCACCTCAAAACATGGATTTTTATTCCATATTGGATTCTAAAGTTTTACTCTAAAAATGTAAATGTACTTGAAATGAGTTTGAAATATCCACAGTATAATAAAAAATGTTATGGTATTTTAATGATATTTTTATGTATATATATATATATATAATTAATTTTTTTAATGTTTATTTACTTTTTGAGAGAGAGAGAGACACAGAATGAGCAGGGAAGGGGCAGAGACAGAGAGGGAGTCACAGAATCCAGAGCAGGCTCCAGGCTCTGAGCTGTCAACACAGAGCCCTACGTGGGGCTTGAACACACGAACCATGAGATTATGACCTGAGGTGAAGCCGGCTGTTTAAGCAACTAAGCCGTTAGGTGCCCCTATGTATATTTTTAAGAAAAGAACTATGTTATATGCTTACTTCAGTGGAAAATAATTTTACAGAAACATACGTTTAATAATTTACAAAGCTGTATTTCAAGAACTCCACTTTTGTCCATTTGTATGAACACACTAGAAAGTGCTTAAAGGCAGGAGCTTTGCCTCATTTACTTTGGCGTTTCCACCACCTAGTACAGATTGTGATACATGGTAGGTGCCAGATGCATGTTTCTAAATCAAAGATTAACATGGTAATAGAGGTGTTATGATACAGGGAAGATACATTTTGTCTAGTTTCTTTTTCCTAATCACACTGTAGTCAACCTTCCCCAGGTGACACTCCCTAAGGATGTTCAAGCAGCCCTCGAAAGAAGGTCTCAGGGTAAGGAACTGAGGCCTTTTGCCAAGAGTCAATATCAGTGAAGCAGTTAAGTGAGCAAAACACAGTGGAGACAGGCCCTCCATCCCAATCAAGTGACTACATCATGACCAATATCCTAGCTGAAGCCACGTGAAAGATCCAAACTAGAAAGACTTGGGCCAGCCACTCCTGAATTCCTGATCAACAAAAAAGTGAGATAGTTAACATATTTTGTTCTAAATCAGCTTTAAGGTATTTGATAATAGATAATTCACTAAATTTTGTTGATTATGAATAATGCTTAAAACTTAGTCTCTGTGTGGACATTTTATTCATTTCTCCCCAGGAGTGAGATCTCTGGATTGTCTGGTTTATATATATGGCTGTATAATGCTGCATTTCCACAGGCAACATGAAAGTTCGATGGTCCTGTGACTTTTCAGCAATTGGTATTCTCAGTTGCTGTTGTTGGGTTTTCTGTTAATGCTCGCTTGTTTGTTTTAGCCATTCTAATGGGTAGGTAGCGGTATCTTATTGGAGTTTAATGCATACTTCCTTACTGAACACCTTTTCCTGTGCTTATTTGCCAGTCATTTTTCCTCTTTGGGTTTACAAGACCTTTGGCATTTTGCAATGGGTTGTTTTCTAACTTTTGAGTTTGGGGACTTCTTGTTACATACAAAATGAAAATCCCTAACAGAAATATGTTCACAGATGTCTTCTTCCAGCCTCTAGGTAGATGTTTCATTTTTGTTAAATCTCTTCTGAAGAGAGGCTTTTAATCCTGATGCAGCAAAATTTATTGTTTTATGATTCATTCTTTTTGTGTCCTCAGAAAACTTTGTCTAAGGCAAGGAATTCCTTCTGTTTTCTTCTGGAAATTTAGAGTTCTATGTTTTAGTTTTAGGTGTATGATCATTTCCATAGCCATGGCCCAGAGATCATCCTCTGTTGAAGTTGAAGAACATCACTGACATCTCACATTAGAAGTGCCACCCATTGAGCCAGATGACAGATGATAGAAAATTTCCTTGAAAGCATCCTGGATTCTCTCAGTGGCCTTCCCATTCCTATAGAAGTGTTACCTAAATGATGTTATATGGGCTGGGAATTTGGTGGGATGAGATTGGCAGGTTAAAGGTGGAGGGGGATCTTATAAAACAATAAATCAATACAAAATAAAGTAAAATAAAATAAGATGATCATTTCCAACAAAAAGTCTTCTGGGAATTTGACTAGGGTTGCTGTAACTTTACGGATAAATTTGCAAAAAGAAATTAATATTATTGTTTCTTCTGGTCCACAAGCATGGCGTATTTCTTCCTTTATTTAGCTCTTCTTGAGTTTATCTTAGCAACATTTTACAGTTTTAGATATCAAAGACTGGCATATCTATTGTCAAAGTATCTCACACTTTCAATGCTATTGTAAGTTTTTTTCTTTCAAAAGTTTTTTCTTTTCACTTATTTTAGAATTTAGAATTAGACTGTTTTATATATTGATGCTAGCACTGAGACATGCTAAACAACCTTATCATTTCAACTAGACTTTTTTCTTGGCTTATTAGAATGCCTATCTACACTAGTTCAATTGATATTGAATTGCTTAGTTACCAAAGTTAGGAAACTATTAAATACAGTGCTCCTGGTTTTCAAAAATGGTTGAAGAAGTTCTACACACATAAATTTGATAACTTAAATGTATTGAAGAAATTCCTTGAAAATCATCTTCTGTCCAATCTCACCAAGATAAAATACATAACCTGAACAGCACTAAAAATAGTAAGGAATCATTAAAAACCTCAACCCGCCCCCAAAATAGATGCCTCCAGGCTATCATATTTTCAATGGAGAATTTCACCAAACATTAAAGAGGAACTATGACCAACTTTAAACTATCTCTTCCAAAAAAGAAAACACAGAAAAGACAGAGGAACACTTTCCAATTTATTTTATGAGAGGAGTATTTCCCTAGTAAATAAATAAATTTATTTATTGTAAATAAAGAAGACAAAAGTAAAGCAAAACAAACAAAACAACAACAACAACAACAAAAACTACACTCTGTCAAGAATATAAAATCAAGTAAAATCTACCAACAGGGAAGGCAAGACTGATGATATACTAAAAAATCAACTCATAGAGCCAACTATAATCACATCACAAAGAAGATCAACCCCATGATCATATTAAATGATAAAATATTTTGTAAAATTCACATCCATTTCATGATAACTCTCAGCAAACTAAAAATACAAGAGAAATTTCTCGATCTGATAAAAGACATCTGAAAAGCCTGTATATTACATTTGTTTAAAAAAATGGATTTGTAACTCATATTATGACCAAAATAAATTCCAAATAAATCAGATATGAGATGAAGAAAAAAATCTATACAGATATTAACAACAAAGCATAGATAAATAATTTGTGGTGTCAAATCCAAAAGCAATAAGAAACTGGATAAATGTGAAAGCATTTTTAAAAGTTATTACAAGAAACATCAAAAGTAAAGTCAAAATACAAATGACAAACTAGAAGACAACATTTCTAATTCATACCTAAGAAAAATTGTTCTTAAATTTCAGAGAAAAAAGCAAAAACACATGGTAACCATCCATCAGAAAAAAATATGTAAACAATCCTTAAACATATGAAATACACAATGCTTCACTCATAACATGAGAAATGTGAATGAAAATCACGTGCAGCCTCATCGCTTGCCTATCAGAGTGGCAACTCAATATGTTGGCAAGGCAGGCTTCTCAAGCACTCCGGGGAATTTGACAACACTCAATAAGTGACATTTGCATTTGAACCAGCCATCCAAATTCCAGGATCCTTCTAGGAACCATGCTGAAAATTCCCCTAAAGTATATATGTGTCTCCTAAAATACAATACTTCAAGCATATAAATTTAATTACTAATAGAAAAATATTATAAACAAGCAAACTGTCCAACCATAGAAGATGAATAAATTATAGTATATCTATATGAAAGAGTACTCTGCAGCAGAAAAAAAGTTCTATAAACTGATATGTAGTCATTGCCTAGATAGATTAATTGAACAAAACCAATGACCTTTAAAACAGTTCTCCCAGCACCACCTGCAAAGAGGCAGTCTTTTTTCCATTGCATACTCTTTCCTACTTTGTCAAAAATTAATTGGCCATACATTTGTGGGCCCAGTTCTGGGTTCTCTATTCTATTCCATTGGTCTATGTGTCTGTTTTTGTGCCAATACCATACTGTCTTGAAGATGACAGCCTTGTAGTAGAGGCTAAAGTCTGGGATTGTGATGACTTCCGTTTTGGTTTTTTTCTTCAATATTACTTTGGCTATTCGGGGTCTTTTGTGATACCATAAGAATCTGAGGATAATTTGTTCTAGCTTTGAGAAGAATGTTGGTGCAATTTTGATGGGGATTGCATTGAATGTGTAGATTGTTTTGTGTAGTAATGACATTTTCACAATGTTTATTCTTCCGATCCATGAATAGGGAATGTTTTTCCATTTCTTGGTGTCTTCTTCAATCTCTTTCATAAGTTTTCTATAGTTTTCATCATATAGGTCTTTTACATCCTTGGTTAAACTAGACCACTTTGTTACACCATACACAAAAATTAACTCAAAATGGCTGAAGGATCTGAATGTGAGACAGGAAACCATCAAAACCCTCGAGGAGAAAGTAGGAAAAAACCTCCGAGACCTCCACTGCAGCAATCTCCTACTCGACACATCCCCAAAGGCAAGGGAAATGAAAGCAAAACTGAACTCTTGGGACTTCATCAAGATAAAAAGCTTCTACACTGCAAAGGAAACAATCAAGAAAACTAATAGGAAACCAACAGAATGGGAAATGATAGTTGCAAATGACATCTCAGATAAAGGGCTAGTATCTAAAATATACAAGGAATTCACCAAACTTCACACCCACAGAACAAATAACCCAGTGAAGAAATGGGCAGAAGGCATGAACAGACACTTCTCCAAAGAGGACATCCAGATGGCCCACAGGCACATGAAACGATGCTCAACATCACTCATCCTCAGGGAAACACAAATCAAAACCACACTGAGATACCACCTCACACCAGTCAGAGTGGCTAAAATGAACAAATCAAGAGACTATAGATGCTGGCGAGGGTGTGGGGAGACGGGCACCCTCCTACACTGTTGGTGGGAATGTAAACTGGTGCAGCCGCTCTGGAAAACAGTGTGGAGGTTCCTCAAAAAATTATCCATAGAACTCCCTTATGACCCAGCAATAGCCCTGCTAGGGATTTACCCAAGAGATACAGAAATGCTGATGCATAGGGGCACATGTACCCCAATGTTCATAGCAGCAGTGTCAACAATAGCCAAAACATGGAAAAAGCCTAAATGTCCTTCACCTGATGAGTGGATCAAGAAGATGTGGTGTATATATACACAATGGAGTACTACATGGCAATGAGAAAGAATGAAATATGGCCATTTGTAGGAAAGTGGATGGACCTTGAGGGTGTCATGCTAAGCGAAATAAGTCAAGCAGAGGACAGATACCATAGGTTTGCACTCATAGGTCTAACAGCAAATTTTCAGAATGATCTAGCTTCAAGAAAAGCAAGGAGTGAGTAGTGCTTAAGAAAAATTGATTCAGTATCTAATGGATAGTTGATACCTGTCACAACACAGCATTTTATATACTGTTAAGTGAAACTGCCATACAATCTAAGTTTATTTTGGGAGTGTTTGCTGTATAATTGGATTTAATGAAATGTTTAGAGGTGCAGTAAGCATGACTTTGAGTAGATAATGAAAGAAAATGCAAAATGCTTATTGACTCATGATGTGGTTTCATCTTAGCTTGGTCAAACCATGCAGTATTTAATACATAGTAGCAGAATATTTACTATTGAAGCTTGAAAAGATGTGAGTTCTTTGTGTGCAATCTTTCATTTACGCATGTGAGAGGGTTTTCTTTTTTTAATATTTTTACATTGTAGCACCCTTATTATTTTCTTTACTTTTTTTTTCCTCTTCTTTTTTTGGTGGTGGGGGTGGTTATGTTTAAATGAAGTTGCTTTTACAACACCAAAGACTTAATCATCCATTTCCTATATAAAAGGTAGCTACTTTTTGGCATGGACCTCAAGTATATTGTAGTATAGAGGTGGAATTTAAGGAAAGGTATTAAGCAGGCTGTG
>PJEM01012331.1:0-47793 GCA_004023845.1 Helogale parvula | reverse complement strand
CTGAGAAATGAGTTTAGGGATTCTTCTTCGGACAGATCCCACCTGACAATGAACCAATAGGGAGGTGTTTGCCAGCCCCTTCCTTTTGATACTATAGAATTTAAAAGTAGATCAGCTAGAGTAGCTGGAGGTTCACACATGATTTCTCACAAACGTAGAGTCCTTCAGTCTGGAGGAAGTACCAAGTCACAGGGAACCGGACACCTCCAGAGGTGACTGGGTTCATATGACGAGGTCCCTAGTTTGCATGCTGTATAAGACAGGTGCAGAGGGGTGTCCCTGTGGAGAGCAGAGGGCACACGGAGAGCTCCAACCCAGTGTTAAAGGTTTATCTGAGGTGGTTAGGGGCTTCCTGAAAGGGTCCTCAGACTCACGTTTTCAGTTACCTTCTATCATGCTCTTGGATAGATTTTACTGCAGAGTTCATTTTTATCCAGATCTTGGGACGATGACTGTGGAAGGCAAGCCACCCTCAGGTTTCAGTACGATGACAGAGCCTCAGTTCGTAGGGCCTTCCTTCGGCCTCAACACCGCTGGTCTGAAGCTGCTGTTTAGGGACACGGAGAGCCTCGTCCGGCATCCCCAGGAGAACAATGGGTTTAGACTGATCCTTGGTGGCCTCGGAATCTTCCTGTTCTCATTATACCAAGAACTTGTGTTTCGAGTGCAGCTTCCAGACTGGCCTCACAAATTAAATTTCAATGCTCAGGCTAGATGTCAATCAGACAACACAGTGCCACCAACAGATGTTTGCTGGCCAGATTTCTCAAAAAAGGAGAACCTTTGCATAATGTCATCTCCTTTGTAGCTTTCCAGAGTGTTGCCTGTGTCAAGAAAACCTTTTTTAAGGCTTTATAGATACTATTTTTTTCCTCATGATGGTCAATGTCAGCTAGACACACCTCAAAGCACAACACATGTTTTGATTTAGGACATTAACAAAAAAAGAAATTCTCAAGCCTGAGTGAGTTGTCCATGTTTGGTAAAGGTGGAGTCAGCTGTGGAATCATCTAGGATTTCTGCTAGAAAATCACCTCAGCTAAAATTCCTGAAGGCTCTAAAGAAAAAGGAAAAGGTCGTTTCCAAGAGATGCCTTAAAGGCATCGCAAAGGAGAATTTACCTATTTTGAATCTCTGGAAACCGAGAGCATGAGGATTTCTTTCAGTTGTTTTTATTCCTCATGGAGGTTTTAACGAAATCTGACTTCCATCAGTCTCTTAGGATGGATTTGCTATTTGGAAGCGAGGCAGAATTAGCAGCAAGTGGGGAGTCCACTCTCTCGGGGTCCCAGCGCTCCAAGGGTCAGAGAACCAGGCTCAGGACTCAACACTTAGAGACGTTTGGGGTATTTAGACCCTAGGGCTGGCATTAGTATTATTTCAGGTAAGTTATGGATTATTTGCTGGATGGACCTAGGTTCTAAATATCATTTAAGATGTTTGTTTCCGTGAAAAAATATATTCCAAATGCCAAGCCCACTGATGGAATATAATCTATTAGTAAAAGTATACAAAATATATTACTATATGAAAAGTAGTAGGTACAAACATTTAATAGTCTGAACTATATCTGAGTGTATGGCATACACTTGCATAAGTATATGCCATATGCTCATCTCTCTCAGTTCTTGACACAGTTAGCCTTGTTTGTGACACGAAAGGGAGCTACAGCCCTTGTCATTCGGCACCTTGTCACATCCATCAGCTTGGCTCACGCTCATCTGGAGCCCGCGCACTGACGTTCGCATCAGCCCTGTGATGTGCGTGGTGCTGTGCGGGGTGCTGGCAGCAGGGAACTCAGGTGAGTGGGTCTGCCCTTCTAGCATTCAAATTCCTGTAGATGGGAGTTAGAGCCCTAGATGATATCTTGACCCTCATTTTCCGTGTGACCCTGGATGAGTCATTTAATGTGTCCTGCTCTGTCAAATGGAGAAAATAATACTGTCTGTCCACCCATTTGATTGAATCGCCCATGTGTATCTGTTTCTAAGCAAAAATGTGATTTTAGCAAAGTGGCCTATAAATATTTGTTTTATTATTTATTTCAAGGCCTCTTTTACTAAAGAGCTATTACCCGGAAATAATTATTATAATAGACGAGTATATGATATATGCTTTCTATGATATGGAAAGTGGTACACATTATTCAGTGACTAACCCTGTGTCATGTGGCCAAAAATACTTGTTAATGGAACTGGTTCATAGATTTTTATTAAATGAATTACTTTTTTTTGAGAGAGAGAGTGTGTGCACAGACGAGCATGAGTAGGAAAGGGGCAGAGGGAGAGAAAGAGACTCTTAAGCAGGCTCCACACCCAGCACTGAGACCGTCATGGGGCTCAATCTCAGGAACCGTGAGATCATGACGTGAGCTGAAATCAAGAGTCAGATGCTTAACGAACTGAGCCACCCAGGTGCCCCAAATGAAAAGTTTTTAAAGCATGCAATCCCAAATCATCTAAATTATCTTAAAATTGATTACAAATCATATATTTAAAAAGTTAACTTTTTTCTACTGGAATTATATGAGTTGACTGACTTATGACCCCAATTTTATCTCAAATTAGATTATACATCATAAGAAATCGAGGAGACACTCAGGTGGGCTTGGGGAGGTGACCCAGATGTCCTTGCTGGACCTGGGAGCAGTGGAGGATGCCCCAGCTCTCTGCATCTCAACAACCTCATTTCCTTACAGTGGACACGAGAAGGGGTAGAAGGGAAGATGGGCTTGGCCTTTCCCTGAGGTTGTTAGGTCCTAGGTTGGGGTCCCCTTAGGGAGTTTGGGTCTTTGTTTCTCGAATCATTGTCACTATATCCTCCTCACCTGAACCCCAGCCTTCTTGAGCATTTGACAGTCCTGTGCCTGAGGGAGTTGTCCTGCCTGGCCTGTCCCCATGGTTTATGGGGATAGAGGACATTCCCTTGAAAATAATAGTCTCTCTAGACAGAGTACCAAATGCGTGATGGAAATGTTCTGGATGTGGCACTGATGGTATAGTCCTGGGAATATACTCAAAACCACTGAACTGTACATTTTAAAAGGGTGAGGTTATGGTATGTGAATTATACCTCAACTTAAGAACACCTGACAGACCAATTTAAGGATTCAGAGGAAGGGGGTCCCTCAGGCTGTCAGGGATCTCATGGAGGTATTGGTCCTTGAGCAAGGCCTTGAAAGCAAGGACTCAGGGGAGAGTCAGGAAGAGCGGAGGGCAGACAAGGAGGGCGGGAAGCACATGGGTCCTGCCAGAAGATGAGCAGACCAGGTGGTCAGAGAGGGAAGCACAGGAAGAAAGGGACAGGAGGACAGAAATCCTAGTTGGGGTCAGAATACAGAGGTTTAATGTTGGCCCAAGCAGCATATGGGCAAGAAAAAGCCTTTGACAATCTTGTGCCTGGGATCCGACATGTACATAGTATGGTTGGGGAAGATCAATTTGCCTGGGTCACAGGGGATGGACGGGCATAGGAAAAGGTTTGGGAGGAGACTTCTTGGCAGCCATCATAAAATCCTGGGGAAATAATGAGATAGCAATCAAGTAGAAAAGAAGGACAGAGTGGATGGATATTATAAAGCAACAGTAGAGAGAACTGGACACCTCACTGGATATGGAGAGTAATGAAGCTTCAAGGACCACTCCAGAATTTTCAGCCTAGGACCCTAGGAGAGAAGAAGCAATTAAACTAAGAGCTGGTTTGGGGGGGGGGAAGATGTGGAATTCAACTTTAGGCATTCCGAGGTTGGGGTGATGATGGGACAGCTAAGGAACACTGGCCTGACAGTAGCTTGGCATCTCGGAGACCACTAGTGTACAGGTAAGGAAAGCAGGCTCAGAGGCTCCGGCCACTGCCCAAGGGTCAGAGAACTAATGTTAGGCAAGCCAGAGCCAGAATCCTGTCTGAAGATCTTTCTCCCCCCAGGGAGCTGTTTCAGATGTGGCTGGCACTTGGAAGGGAGTGATATGGGAGACAGAGAGGCCGGAGTCCACCACAGAGGTGAGAGGACAAGGGGCAGAGTGGCAAAGTCTCTGGAGAGGAGGAGAACAAGAAGAATGAAGGGCAGAGGACCAAGCCTTGCCATGTGAGGAGGAAGCAGAATGCAAGGAGGTGTCACCCGGAACAACAGCGGCGTCACTGAACCACGGGGTGGGAGCATAGTGGCAACGCACAGAGGGCTTGCGTGAGAAGGAGCCTTAGAGGCCATCCAACTGCCGCTTGCCTTCTCTGCCAGCCCAGCCCACCAATGCAGCGCAATGACACCGGGTGCTTCCGAGATGCTCAAGAGAAGGTGGACCAGTGCCACTGGATTTGGCCATTGGACCTTGGAGGGTCTTTCTCGTGAGTGTGCTGTGAGGGGAGGCTGGGGATGAAGGGAAGGAAGAGGATTTTTTTGTTTTTGTTTTGATAGAAGAAAAATTTGATGACCTTGAGAAAGCAACCAGTGAAAGAAATAGAAGATGCAAGAGAGTAGCAGCTGGATCCTAGAGATCATGGAAGAGCCCGGGTCAAGTCTATTTAGTAAATGGATGAAGACAAAGCTTATCTGGTGGAGAGGAGAATGAATGGATGAACTCAAGTTGGAGGGTCTCTTTTTAAACAAGGAGGAGGTGAAGTTATCTATTGTGATTATCTAGTAAATACTCATTTTGTCCTTCCTTACTAACAGAACCCCAATATAATTTGTGGTAATAATGTGCCCAGCTAAAACACCACGTTCCCTCTTTTGAAGTTATGTGACTCAATGTTAGCCATGGAGCTGTCTTAAGCGTCAGTGTGTATTTGGCTCATCCCCTTTCTCTTTCTTTCTTTCCTGTAATATGGCTTTGATGGCTGGAGCTGTAGCAGCTATCTTGTAACCATGAAGTGACCCTGAGGATGAAAGCCAATGCTAAGAAGGGCGGCACAGAAAGAAAAAGAGGTCAGAACATTGATCACATTATGGAGCCACTACATAGACCCTGGATTGTCTACCTCTGGACTTACTTTGCATGATAGAAAAGACATCTCTTTGTCTAACCCATTGTTATTTGGGGATTTTGTTACTGGTAGGCAAACACAACTCTTATCCAGCAAGGCTGGAGGCTGGTGTGTATATGTGTTAGAAGGTGGAACACAGAACAAGTGCTTTAGGGATTTGAAGTTCTACATAGCTCTGACATCATCTGTAAATTAAAAAAAGTTTAGAATCACAGTGTAGACACCAATCTAGACACCCATGACCAGAAAATCCATTATTCTCCTAATGAGTGCCTACATAGTGCAAACTCACTGAATGCAAACCAATCTGATTCTTCTCTACACCTTGTTGACCTTGACAATATCTATCTTACAAAGACTGAGGTTTATGTTTGATGCCATTAGCAGTTTTTATTGAAGGAGGAAAATACTTTCTTAATTCATTTCAAGAGCAATTCTGCGGACATTGATTAAAACATGAAAGGCACTTAAATAAGCATAATTATTTCAGAAAACATGCAATGTTATGTGTTATACTGTGTTCACCACTGCTCAGATTGAGGGCTTTGAATCCACCAAGAGTTTAACATACCTTTTCTTCCCCTTTCACACCAAAACGTTTGGCTCTTGTGAAATACCAACAGAGAAAGCCCAGGGCAAATGGTAAGCAAGGCTTCAATCTTTCTTTCTTCCTTTTCTTTTTTTAACTATAGGCTAACACCATCTCCATTCATGTAGAACCCAGAAAACATGTCTCCTTGGATATGCCATATGGTCTCTTAACTATCCATCTCAAGATATCTAGGGCAAATAGAGAGTTGTTCATTTGTGTCTTCGTCAGCATTACCAAGTATCTTTTAGAAAGTCAACAACTGATGGAAGAAAAGACTTCAGATTGCACAAATGCTGATCTGCTTTCCAATCCATTCTGTATGTAATTCCTGGGGTTTGTGAGATTTAAAAAATAATTCCAGTTAAGGCCATTTATCTGGTTTTGTGGCAGCAAATTCAGTCGCTCCAGAGACAATCTAATCTTCAGCCTCCCAATTATTTTCAATAGCTGGACCAATGTACCAACCGCTCATCTGGAAATTCATCTTGGTTCTATTGTCAGGACTGTACAGTGGGCAACTAGACAGAAGATGTACTGAGTTACAAAAAACTGTTAGCATCTTTGACATTTATTTGAAAGAAAACGGCGCTTCAACTTATTTAATATTTCAATGGTAACTTATTCATAGAAGACAGAAACGGGGGAGGGCAGTGCATTTCAAGGGAACAACTGAGAAGTGGGTTTTTCCCAGGTAACATGGAAAACAGCATAAGGTGCCATACACAGATCCCCAGGGCAGGCAGAGGGGACCACAGGAAGAGGAATTCATTTGAAAGGCTCTCTCATTTGGACAAGAATATGCTGGATTCCCACGACTCAAACAGGTGCTTAATAAAAAATGTAAACATCAAATTCATTGAGGCTCAGCTTCAGAACAGGTTAAGGCATTAATCAGAAAAGCATATTTGACATTTGTTCCCTTTATTCTCTTACATGATCAAGAACCAAATGGGCTAAACAGTATTTATGTGGATGAATGAAAGGACAACCAACCTTGGAAACTTAAACAATGGATGCAAACTCCTGACACCTTCTAGCTGACTCAAAACCACAGCCAAGGTACAAAGGGCACCGGGTTTCCGGTGATTAGGGCGATTTGTGGGCTGAGCTCAAGAAGGGGCACCTGAGCTATGGCTCCCTCCTGGGGAAGCAGGGAGGCTCTGAGACCGCACAGGAGCCCGCCAGCCTCCTCCCGAAGCCCCTATAACCTCTGATGGAGGCCCCCGAATGGCTCAAGTTCCAGAATTTCCCTGCAGATGCCTTTGCAAGCTTCGGTGCCAGGACACGCACTGCCAATTTTGGCAAATTCATTTTTCTCACTGCTGAATTGGACGGGAAGGCCCAGGCCCAGGGTTTAAAAAGCTTAGGGGGCTTTCAAAAACCCATTCAGGTTCAGTAGGAGCCTGGCTCATAAAGCGGGGTCTGCTGCTTGTTTTGAACCCCAGTCAGTAATCCTAGACACAACTGGGGAAGACCACAGTACAGTGTTGGGGGAGGGGGGGCGCTGGGCTCTGAAAGACTCTTTCTCTGTGCTACTCTGGACCAGAACAGGGATGTGGCATTTTGCTGGCACAGGGTGGGGTTATGGCATTATTCTCACAGGCTCAAATAATTACAGAGAAAGCTGGAATGAGCACAAATGCCCGGCCGATTCTCCCCAGGCACGGAATGACATGTCATCCTGTCCTTTCAGATACAGGCTATCGGCTCCATCCAGCATCCTTCCTGAGGACCAGGGCATTCAGGCTAAATTCGGCCTCCGAGTGCCTGGGAAGCCAGCAGGCCCCAGAGCGCTCCTGGGAGAATGAGAGAAGATGAATTTTTAAACAAGGTAAGTGTGTATGTGTGTGTCTATGTTTGATAATGGTCCAAACTTTAATAGCATGGTAAAATATTTATCTTATTTTTATAGCCAGCATGCAACAGAATTTAGAAAAATCAAGGTCTAGTCAGCCACAGCTAGACGGAGCCACTCAGCATTTAAAAATACATATATTTATCAGTTAATGGGAAATGCAGACCTGTTGCCAGAAGTCACTTTCCTGAGATCATGCAGACACCCCAGGGGAAGAAGGGGGCTCCTGGGAACACAGTCGTTCATCCCACAGACCCTCTGTTCTTTGCTAAGCCACAGAGGGAAGGGTTGTGAGTAGCTCTCCGGTTTGGGGTTTTAAGAAGTTAATGGTCTAAGCAAATTGGCCCATTCAAGTTAATCTCCCTCTTGGACCCTGACTAGCCTTGAATAGCCTGTATCTGTTTCACTGAAATTCCCAATCCTCTTTTTGATAAGTGATGTCCGTTGGACAGGGCTGAAGGTGGAGGACTGGTAATAAGTATTATGTAAATATTGATCATTAAAGACAAATAAAAGATCCTTACTTTTTGGATTTTTTTCATAAGGAAGTGGAAAGAAGGGGTCATGTGAAACCAGCAACTACTGAATTAGACCATGTTAGAAATGGAGACTATCTGGGTGATGGCAGATGGGCACATGAAGGAGGGCACATGTTATGAGCAGTGGGTGTTGTGTATAAGTGATGAACCACTGTCTACCCCTGAAACCAATATTGCCTGCATGTCAACTAACTGGAATTTAAATACAATGTGATAAAAAAAGTCAATGTGAATTATGCATAAACATTAAAATGACACAAAGTTAAAAAAAAATGGAAAGATTCAAAAGTCCAAACTGGGAATGGACTGAGCCACACGGATACAGGAGTGAGGACTGACCCGTCCTGGTCCTTCACCAGGGCCAATGCTCTCCCAGGGTCTCGGGGCAGCAGATGGAAGGAAGGAGGCAAAAAGCAGTGGGTTTGGGACATTACAGAAGGCACATTGTGGGGCTGTCGCTTTTTGCTCACAGGCAGTGCGTGCAAGGAGAGTTCCTGTGTGTTGATGACTGTGAGTGTGTGTGTATGTGTGTGTGTGTGTGTGTGTGTGTGGGCGCGTGTGCGGCTGTGTAAGAAGAGCTCTCTCCCCCTTGTTATAAGTTCCGAGTAGAAGCAGTTAGGAGGTCCAGAAGATTAACAAAGGCTACACACAATTTACCTTTCCTGTTCTCTATTTGTATAAACAGCATGAGATATAAAGATGGTTCAAATACCACCATGCAAGAATTCTGCGGTTATTTTCAGCACAAATTATTTTTCCACCAGTGAAGAAGTGGCTTTATTCCAAATAAGACTTTTAAGTTGTGCTTTCCTTTTTTTCTCCTTTCCTTTTATACACAATGGCAACTCTTTCTCAGGAGTTTAAGGAAAACTAACTTCTCCTTAAACATGAATCGCTGGGATGTCTTGTACCACTGACCAACGCTTGTGTTTCCTATGGTTGTCAGGAGCAACTGCCTGAATCCGAACTTGAGCAGATTTGGCTGTTGAATTTATCGTCTGGAGAGAAGCAAGGACAGAGCCTGCTGCGTCCCTGCAGCTGCCTCCAAAGTGACTTACTCCCCAGATGCTAAGCCGGCTCCCTTCTGGATGATAAATGAAGTGAATGAAGGGGTAATTTTGCTAATTCATTCTCACTAGTGTCTGGCTAAGAATGATGATCTGCATGATCTGGGCCCAAACTTTACGCCGGTTTCTCCTCCTCCTTTTTTGATACCTTAGGAGGAGCTCAGGTGGCCCTTTCTGAACCCGGGGGTCCATGAACACAACGCAGAACGCCCCGCAGTGGCCCTCCTCCCTGCACACCCTCTCTCCACTCCCCGCCAGAGACTAATCCGCGAATGTGGGGCAAAGTCTGCGGGAGAGCTACCCTCTTACCTGAGAAATCATCCCGTAAAAGAAAAAAATAAAAACCACCCCAATTCGAAGATTTTACTTTTGGCTCTTCTGAGGCCAGGCCTTGCTAGGGGTTACTTCACTAAAACCAAACTCTCCCCAGGCCATCCAGATGGCTGTGTCGTCACAGCAGCTGTCAAGGATAACTGTACGCGGATCCAAAAGAACAGAGGATGTCACTTTATTGGCTGTCCACAGGAAGTTTGGTCACACAAGGAGGTGGAGGCTGTGGCAGGCGTGGTACAACACAATACCTCATCTAACTACTAAACAGAAGGTTAACTGATTCTGGATAGGATAAAACCCCAGCGGCCGTGGGCAGCCCGGGGCGCCGCCGGCCCCTGGATGACGGAGCTGAAGCAGCACGTCCCATCAGTCTCGGTGTGTCGCACTGTCTTCCCCTAAAACAGCACTTGAAGATTCACCAAATTAGAAGAAAGAAAGCAAGCAAGCAGCACTTCCGTTTGAATACCAACACCACGGTAAACGGATGTAGCGTGGCATGCAAATCCAGATCTGGTCATTTTTTTTCCCCTTTAGGTTTTTTTTTTTTTTAATTAACAAATGGAAGGGCATGTCCGGATATTAGTAGCATAACACTTAAGTGCAATTTCAGTCTGGCCACAGGTGTCCTCGACCTTCCGTGCGTCTGTCACGAGAGCGGCCAGCAGGCAGCAGGACACTGTCCTTTCTTCCCAGACTCTGCGGCCCCAGAGCCTCCGCTCTCCCCAGGCCCTCCCCCCTCAGATTCCAAATGCCTGCAAAGAGCTACTTCTCGTATTTCCGCTGCTACGAAGGCAGTCAGGCTGGGGTAGAAGATTCAACTAAAGCCAAGCTGTGGGCCTTTGGGCCCCGCCCTCCTCTGCCACGGGAGGAGTCCATTCACTGTGCCAGCGGTCACCGGGCCCCAGGACGGGAGTGTCCTCGCCACCAGGTAGCTGGGTCCTGGGGAAGCTCCTGCTGCCTGCAGCCCCCGGGGCCGTGCTCACACGGAGCTGAGCTTCACCAGGCCGCGCACGGAGTCCTCGTGCAGGGAGTCCTGGCTGGCCAGACCCAGGACGTGCATGGTGCGGCTGTGCGCCAGGGGGCTGCCCGCCAGCAGCCGGGGCGGCGAGGGTGCTTCTTCTGGGGTTAGGAACTGGTGGCCCATGTGCTCCTCTTTCAGGGGCAGGATGTCTGTGAGCGCGGCCTCGGCGGTGAGGTTGGGCATGGAGGAGGGCGGAGTGGGCTGCCCGAGCGTCAGGCTGGCGCAGGGCGTGCCCAGGCCCGGCTTCCCGGGCAGGTGCAGCTCGTCGCTGGTGAGGCTGGGCTCGCTCTGCAGCAGGGGCGTGGCCGCGGCCTGCAAAACGAATTTGGTGCTCTGAATGCACTGGTCTTGGTCGCACTGGATAGCAGGAGGGAGCCAGCAGAGAGAAGACAGGGATGAGACGGGCACAGGGTGGGGAGGGAAGGGGGCACGGGGGGTGGGGTCAGGGAAGGGTAGGATGCGAGGGAGAGGGAGAGGGAGAGAGAGAGAGAGAGAGACCTGTTAGTGACACCTCAGTCACACAGGGCAGAGAGCGTGCACAGCAGCCTGGTTTCACCCCAGCACGGACGGGGGTGGGTGGGTACAGACACTCAGCATCTAAACCCGCCACTGCTGAGAGCACTGACCCCCACAGCTGCCCAGGGAGTCACATGCAGCAGAGGCCGCCGAGCGCCCGGTCCTTGCTGGCGGACATGAGCCCATGGACAGTCACAGGCCTTCCCACCTGGAGCAGTCTGAGGCGGCTGTTTTTTGGATGCTGAAAACCACTTTTACTCTATTGCTTTAAAAACACAGAGGCCCGGAGACCTAGTTCACGGCAGCCTGACTCACAAGAGCCACAGCCCGAAGGTAGAAGCAAGTGTCCGTGGACAGATGAATGGATTGACGAGATGCCGTACGAGCAGTGGACCGCTACTGAGACATAAAGAAGCAGGAAACCCTAGCACGCGCTCTGACACGGGTGAGCCCTGGGGGCATCACGCTAAGTGGAGTCGGCGGGTCCCAGATGGGCAAGTATTCCATGCCTGCACTTACAGTAGTACCTACAGTCGCTACCTCTGTAAAGACAGAGAGAAGAGAGAAAGGGGGCGTGCTGGGGGTGGGGGAGGGGAGGAAGCGCGTGTTCATGGGGACAGAGTCCCCAGTTATGAGATGAAGGGTCCTGGAGACGGAAAGGAGTGATCTTTGCACAACAGTGTGAGTGGACTGATCGCCACGGAACTGTACGTGTAAAACTGGCTAAAATGGTAAATTGTACGTTATGTGTATTTACTACAAAAAGAAAGAAAGAGAAGCCCCTTGGGGTCTGGAAGGCCATTCACCAAGCCCCAGAATTCCCCACCACTAAATTTCCATCAGCTTCAAGAACCATTAATTGAGCTTCTGTTTTGCTTTTTTTTTAATCTGTGAAAGAAAAATGCCAACATTTTACAAGAGATTTCCTTTTCTTCTAAGCGTTCTTACAGCGTATTACCCCTGCGTCCTTTGCCTCACTTCACTCACTGGGCAAAGCAAATGGTATAAACACACTTTTGGCCGATCGAATCTCTGATCCTCCGCAAACCCTCCCTTGAGCCCTGGGGGCAGGTTTCAGATCAGCCAGCAGAGACTTTGACGGCACGCAGAGATCTTGAACTCGAGCATGTGCAGTAACTCCTTAGAGAGTTTCAGGAACCTCCAAGGGAAGGAGGAAGAACGGTGTGAGCTTATCTGACCTGAGTTTGGGTTCAAGCCGTGAGCCAGGCACGCCACTGCATCGCTTCAGAAGTTCTTAGAACAAACTCATTTCCCCTTTTCACAAACCCTGAGGTTTAAATGAATGAGTGGCTTGCTCAAGACCTGACAGATAAAAGTAAGGCCTGGGCCCAGGCCCTGGGGCTGAGTTTGCCCGACAGCAAACCTCCTTCTACTACTGCATGTGACACACAGTAGGTGCTTCATAAACATTGTCTTACTATCCCCTCTGCTTTTTCAGAACTCCTGAGTTACCACAGAATCTGTGCTAATGGGTTTGCAAAGGAGGGGTGCCTCACCCTCTTTCTGCCACGGGGACACCCAGGACTTCTGTCACTCTCCCACCTCTAGGCAGGGGACAGTCCGCACCATGCACAACACGGCCTCTAGGGGAGGAGAGAGAGTTCATGGGGAGTTCTGATTCCTCAGGCTTTTCTTTCATTTGCTCGTGTGTGTGTGTGTGTGTGTGTGTGTGTGTGTGTGTGTGTGTGTCCTTTTGGCCAAATGGAGTTCCTTCTAGAATCACAAGTGGCACCCCCCCACCCCGAGGAGGAGAAGGAAGAGCTGGAGTCTCTTATGAACTCACAGGCTTTAGAGGCAGAAGACCTTGATTCAGGGCAGAGTAGAGCTCTTTAAGGAAGGCAAGCCAGTCCCCTGGGAGACCCTCATGTTTTTTTTCTTCTTCTAAATATAATTTTTTTATCAAATTAGCGAACAAACAGCGCATACCGTGTCCTCTTGGTTTCGGGACTAGATTCCCGTGATTCGTCGCTTACATACAACACCCAGTGCTCCTCCCAAGTGCCCTCCTCAGTGCCCATCACCCATCTTCCCCTCTCCTCCCCCATCAACCCTCCATTTGTTCTCTGTATTTAAGAGTCTCTTATGGTTTGCCTTCCTCTCTGTTTGAAACTCTTTTTTCCCCTTCCCTTCACCCACGGTCTTCTATTAAGTTTCTCAAATTCCACATGAGTGAAAACATATCTTTCTCTGACTTATTTCACTTAGCATAATGCCCTCCAGTTCCATCCACCTTTTTGCCAATGGCAAGATTTCATTCCTTCTCAGTGACAGGTAGTGTTCCATGGTATGGAGACCCTCCCACTTCTCTCGGCCTTCGGCTCAGTCCAGGGGGCTCAGAAGCACCCAGAGCCTGGGGCCTGGGCCGGAGCACAGTCGCCTCCTGTCCTCAGCTTCCCTAGCACCGCTGTGCGGTTTTCGCCATGGCGGTGTTTTCCCACGGGGCCGCTCCTGCAGGGGCTTCAGCCTGTGGGGGGGGCTTGCCGGCGGGAGGTGCTGGGGAGCTCGCGGGGTGGGGGGTGTTGAGGGCAGGCTGGGCCACGCAGATCTGCTCACGCCCTCCGATACCGTCCGTCTGGTCCAGCACACGGCTCCGTCTTGATGGGGCAGAGGAACTTCCTAATGAATCATATTCATCTTATGAAAACTGACCCAGGACTTTGGATATATTGTGCTTTGCAAAGAACGTTTTGTGAAAATCAGCACTTGGTATTCTTACGGACAGCTGAGTTCCCGCACCGCCTGCGTTTCCCAGGGCTCAGTGCAGCCTGTGCGCAGGCCGGCCAGCGACCCCAGAGCCCAGCCCAGAGCTGCGGAGAGCAGGCCCTTTTCTGGGCTCTGGAAGCTTGTTCTCAGTCCTCCCTCCTGGAACCCTCACTACTTTCATACCTCCTGTCTGCACAGTACCCTCAGCTCTGAGGAAAGATAAAATTGCAAACCAGACTTGCTTGTCTCTGTTGACCTGCAGGAAGCCTTTTTTATTGAAACCTAATTGGCAAATTCTATTTTAGGGATCAGTGCAAGACAGACTCTTAGAGGCTCACAGAGAATTCTGTTAGAGGGCAGAGCTGGAGATTTTCAAGGTCAGGGGTGCAGGCAAGAGGGGAGAGTTGCCCCCTCCTCCTCCGTCCTCTCTCCAGGTGTCTGTCCGTTTCCTCCTCCCTGATCACACCCCTCCAGCCACGCTCACGGTAGGGCCCACGGACGGGCCCCCACCAGAGCCTCCGGGGGATCAAGGGGTCTGTCCGATCCTTAGAGCCCGTGTTCACCGGAGGTCTAGGTGGGCTGGAGGAGTCTTCCGAGGCCTCACACTAACATCACTGCTGACTCGGACAAGACCGGGAGGACCTGGGGTAGGTTTACTCTGAAACCATGAGGCTTAGGATCGTGGCCCCTCCAGGCCTGGGTCCTGCATGCGGTTTTCTTTCTCGTAAAGATAAAGCCCCCTCCAAACCTGGCTCCACTCCTGTCCACCCCCGTAGGCCTTTTCCTGCAGCCAAACTCGCAACTTGTTAAAACTGTAACATCCCAGCTGGACTGTTGAAAATGCTGTCCAGTTTGCCAGGGGCAAAGCCTAAGGACTTAAATACATGGAAATAAATTTAGCCTAAACCATTTAATTAAAAAAAAATCTAAATATAAGTCATTCAGAAATATTTTCAAAATGACTATTTTGAACTTTGACTTTTGTTAACAGATTTCGGGACTGTCTTTCTGAGTATAGTTACAGAGTTTCCTTTGTGATAGGGAAACACAGTTTCATATTAATAATTAACCTACTCTTTGTCCCACCTCACACCCCACCAGTTTAACCTTGGCAGTGATATCAGTAAGCACAGTTACTGGGACCATGAACCTAAAGGGTCTAAATCCTGCTGCACCCATAACTTTAAAGATAATTTGCCACATTCAAACCGGTTTTCCTCTGAACGACCAATCCCATTCGGCGGTACCCAGGGACCAGACTTTGTTCTACTGGATTGTGTCCACATAAAGCTTCCTATTAGCTCTACGGAGTTATGAATTTTTATCAGATTCCAACCAAAGATAGTGCAACGACTATCATTCTCATACTATTAACTTAGCATTTTGGAACATCTTCTTAGAAAAGACTCAATGATTAGGAGACATCCACATTTTTTTTTTAAAGCTCAGAACTTTTCCTCATTTTGCACAAATCCCCAGGAGGGTGGGTTGATAAACCTTCATGGCTGCAATCCGATTTGAGAACTTGGCCAATATTTTCAGGGTTACTGTGGGATGATCCATGAAAAAATGTTTCTATACCTCCTCCTTTTTACCTTCGCTTCTGATTCCTATTTGCCCATTTCTTATTGATTTTTCTACTTAATTTTCTTTCTTTCTGGCCTTCCCGATTCTCTTCTCTGCTTTCCCCTCCATCTTTTCTTTTCATGGGTTTCCCTCCCACTTCCCTTTCTCTCTCCTCTTCACCTTTACTTCTCTCTCTTCTCCCTTTCTTCTCTTCCTCCTACGAGTTTTCTCTTAGCTTTATTCATGCTTCCGCCACCCCCACCTCGTTGGCTTTCCACTTGCCGACTCCTCTCTTCACCAGTAGGGGGAGACATCACTGCTTGCTTTTTCCTCTGACAACTTGGTAGCAGGGCTTCTGCTCCAGCGTGAATACCAAGACGCCCTTCAGTGTATTATTTTATCTAACCGGTTATATAATCTTAAGAAAAACCAATAAGCACCTGGATACTGGGCAGTGACAGTCCGCCTACTACAAACAGGAAATTGAAAAACTCATGCGATCATTCCAAAACGTTTTAAAGTTCCTACTTCTCAAATATCAGGTTGAATTGTATGAAATTTCCATTTAAAAGTCAAAAATCATCCAAATGCTGAATTTCTATGGAATAGAAGCCTGATCGCTTGCAAGAGGGTCTATGAGAAGACCCTTCTGCTGCAGCATAAAACGACCAGTGGCAGGAATGCTGGGGCACTTGCGGGGGCCGCAGTGTGTCGCTTGACGGCTGGCTCATTTACCGCCCACGTGAGCCTCCGCATCTACCTTGCAAAGAAGTTTATGGTTTCGGATGTTCGGTGTCGCACACATTATCACTTAATGTTACAATCTGAAAACACCATAGAGATCGTTTACTTTTTGTTTCTGCAGATTTTCAAATAAAATTGCTCGTGTTGGAAGACATTTGATTTCACTCTCGCTGGCTCCTTATCTGAAATAAACCTAGCACACAGATCAAATGCTGTGAAAAGCAAATCTGGGAGTTTTCTGGACGGTCTAGTATACAAATTAAGAGTGAATGAAATTATTTATTTCTTCTGCTCCAATTCTGCCAAAAGTATTAGCACTGGGCATCATTTATTTCCGCTCAGCTGTGAAGCCGTGATCTCGGGTCTTGTGAGTGCTCCTTTATGGCCACAGAAACGCTATAAACGTCTAAAATTCACCTAAAAAGTAGGTTAGGAAGAGAGCTTCCTTTTTATTCTGTCATTTAACATTACCATTTAAGTGTGTGTAAGTTACTTTTTCTACTATATTAGATTTTTCAGATGATGCATGAGAGTTCTATAATATTCACAAATTTATTTTAATAAATCATGTAACTGCTGGATTCAGTTTTTTTTATATTGGATTAAGGGGCACTTAAGAATTAGATTAAGTAAACATAACCAATGATTCTCTAACAAGCAAAATTTCTAACGACCATGATCTGTGGTTCTTAGCTTTCTGGGCAGCGAGTGGTGGCAAAGATCTTTTAGTTACGAGTGCCAGATGTGAGCATAGACTCTGACCCCAATGCTGTCCAGAACTTCAATCATTTGACAATCAACTGAAATATACATACTAAAAACTGGGCCATACTGGATGTCCTGACTGTGCCTACGTGGAAAGAACTTCAACATTAGGTAATAATAGAAGCCAGCAATGAGGAAAATAGGAACGGTGAGAATGTGATCTTGAGCTGGCCCTGGGGTTATCTGCAAGCAGTTCCAGTAGGGCTGCTCCAAACGTCATCGGCATTCAGAGGACAGAGGCTATGCTGAGGTTACACGCTCCCTCTTAATGCTTTAGAAGGCCCTTCGTTACTTTCCTAACATTTTCTTCCTCAGGAGTTTGCCGTAGAGGGATCACTTAGGCACTAAACAACCGTCCCCGCCCCCAAATGGCGGGGTGCTAACTCCCCCATCCTAAATATCTTTGGGGTGGGGGCGTCCGAGTGTTGGGCATTTCCTTCTTTGGGCAGGATCTGCATCCAGTCCTGGCTCTAAGCTGTGGGGCCACACAGAACACATCTCTTGCTCCCCCCACGGGACTGTTCACTTCCGGCCTCTCCGGAAGACATTCTGATACATCTGGGGGGCGCGGTCAGTAGTGGGGAGGAGCCTTGAGATCAGAGAGAGTTCTCTCAGCTGCACGCACGCCAAGTGGGTTCCTCGTAACAAAGGCAGCATGGGGCAGGAGAGAGGGCGTGGGGCTCGAAGTCAGTTCACTTTTAGATTTACTTATGGGCAACTTACTTTATAATTAATTGGTAATGGTTTTTGTGTAATCACATGTGTGCTTGGGAATTATTATAAAGAGAGAGAAACCCCACCCACAGATCACTTCTAAAATGTGGTAAAACTTCCATGAAAGCTAAATTTAATTAATTAAATTAACAATTAATGAAGTTGACATTATCATGGGTCTTGCAGACATTAAACATTTATTAATTTTGATTTTGTAGTTTTCATGCTTTAGAGCTTGTCATGTTTTTTTCAGATCTTAAAATTTTTCATAGTCCCTGGAAAAGCACAGGTGCACTTTGCTGACAGGGTCCAGTGGGCACAAGAGCCATGACCTCTGGTCTCCCGGCTCATCGGGTAATTTGATCCCATCAAGGCTGTCACTGCACCAAAGAGAACTCTGTCCCTCTGGTCCCTAGTTCCCTATTCACAGAGGAGTCTTTTACAGACGTGAGGAAAGAGGAGTGAGGAAGGAATTAGGTGTGGGAATGAAGAGAGAAACAAACTAGTATTTGTGCAGAAATCCCCAGGAAAAGGCCCTTGAGGGGAACTTACACACTCAACTGAACACTTAAGGAGCACTTCCTCCGTGCCAGGCTCTGTCACTCCCCAGGGCTGGGAGGGAGGGACAGACAGGGTCTCAGTCCGCTCCAGCCACCATCCAGGAAGGCCCTTGTTACTTCAGGGTTTAGGAACTGGAGGCTCTTGGGATTAAGGGGTTTCCCGTGATGCCCCAGCCCCAGCGTCAGGACGGGCGGATGCAAGCCCAGGTGCCGTGATGCCGCACGGGCTCTCCCCACACCTTTCCCTGGCGCACGGAGCACCTAAATCTACTTGCAAAGCTTTTCCTTTCATTGTCTTTCAGCTTTATTCTATCATCCTCACCACTATCCGGTTAGACCAAGAGACTGTCTGACTTGGTGAGGGCACAGCTGACAGGAGTCAGGGGAAAGTTAGGAAAAGATAATATATGTTGATTTTCACTTGATCTTAGCCAAAAGGGTGAGAACTGATAAATGTTGATTTTCAAAAAATGATCTTCCAGCATGAGAGATGAATTCGGGTTAATATCTCAGATGAGAAACATGAGCAACTCAGTTTTTTTTTTTTTTAAACTGCCAGACCGACTGATACTTGTAGGATAACTAACAGAATCGACTCACATCTCTACTACTTCAAGTGAATGCCTACAAACCATGTCATTCTTTTCTAAGTATGGGGACGCAAACTGTCTCTAGGCTTTCCTAGCTACTTGTGGGGCACCTCCCCGCCCCGCCTCTAGCTATCTGTGGGCACCCAAAGGCACAGTCAGCGCCCCCTAACCTGCCTCCGTTCCTGTGTTTCCCCTTGGTGACTTGCATGATCACTCTGTCACCAAGCCGAAAGGTGGGGACCATCCCTGGTGTCCGGTCCCCAGACCTCCACCGCGACTCCATCTCCCAAGCCCCAAACTGTTGCTGCCTCTTTTCTGAACCCACTTCTGCTGTCCTGGTCGGCCCCGCCGCCTCCCTCTGTGCCCCGAAGAGCCTCCCGGGCTCCATGCACCCCACGTGAAAATCTGACGGTACTGCTCACTGCACTGAGTCTCTGCAACAGCCCCCTGCCACGTACGGAACAAAATTCACACTGGTTTGAAGGCACCCACGGCTCTTCACACGCTTCCTCTCCTGCTTTGGCTCTGCCCACTGCCTGCTTTGCAACCCACACCCGGTAGCGGAGGTTTCCTGCTCCCGCACAAGGCGCACGGTGCACCCCATGTGTGCCTGGGCCTCTGCCTAGAGCATCTCTCCCACCTCTGGGCGGCTGTTCGTTGTAATCAATCTTTTAATATCTGGCTCAGACGTCATCTCCTCCAGGAAGCTTTGCCTGAAACCCAAGCACTTGTCGGTGGACTTCCGGGACCCTCTCGTTTGCGAGCGCACTCTATGGAAACCCTCCAGGCACCTAAGTATGAAGATTCTCTGAACAGATCATGTCTTAGTTGAGCCAAACTGACCTAAGGTTTTTCAAGAAAAACTTTCGTGGTGTTAAAGCAAAATATGGCTCAAAAATCATTCCTTTTACCCCAAGCTTGTAGAGAGTTCAGGAGACTCTGAAGGCTGCGGGGATGGTTTTCAGAGCTGGCTGAGGATTAGAATCCCCTCCAGGATTGCTTCATGCCTGCTGATGATTAAAATCACCCCCAGGGGATTCTGACTCCGAGAGGCTCAGGATATCAGCGTTGTGATTCTAACGTGCATCCAAGGCTGAGGCCCACTGGACTGCGGTAAACTCAGCCACCAGACATAAGGGCCAGATATGAAGACGTTTAGCTGACACCAATTTGAGGGCTTTTGAAGCTGAATTAGTGGAAAGCAGTCTGTGTGTGTGTGTGTGTGTGTCTGTGTGTGTCTGTGCAAGCTGTGTGACTCTGAGCAAGCCAGTCATTATTCTATGGTCTCCGTCTCATGCTCTGTAAAGCTGCTGTGGGGACTAAATGAGATGATCCTTGCAATAACAGTATCAAGATTGTCCACACTCTGCCAATTGCAAAGAGTGATGGGCCCAGCAGAGACCCACCTGACCCCAGCATAATTCCCTACCAAAGAAACTTGGTTCCACTTTTAGAACTGCCTGAAATTACCTTCTGATTCTGAAAAATTCAACTTTAAGGGATTTAAAGCCGGTTTTCACATTTGTCTGATTGGGATTGGAACATAAGAACTTTTTTTTAAATTGATCATGAGCTCTAATTATATCCAGTAAATGAAACAGAGAGATAAAAAGGAAGACAGTGGACTGCTTGTGGACAAATTGCTCTTAGTGATCATGCATGTTTCCGAAAGAGCTAAAGGTGAGGCCTGGGTGCGCACTGCTACGTCGGACACTAGGAAAGCCGGAGGGTTTCAGGCTCCCCCGTGCCAGGCACTGCAGGTCCTGATGTGCTGGTTCAGTGTGTAGTGATCTTGGTTGGGGTGTCTGTCACAGGCAGACTAAGCAGGTCAAAGGAAAGGAAGGAATCTTAGAGTTTCCCTCAAAGTGTTAGTTTATTGTCAATCTTGAAATATTTCAGCTCCAGAATTTGACAATTCCTGGAGCCTGCTTAGTATGTAGATTTCTCTTGGTCCTGGCGTTACTCAGAGTAGGAGAAAGCAAAGCAAACAGCGTGGGGCCCTCAGCCTGTGCTGAGGTCACTTCATGTGAGTCCCCAGCTCTCTCCTCTGGGGGAGTGACGTGCACTTCACAGCAGGTGAGAAACACAAAACACCAATCTCCCCTTTCGGGGCTTACTCCGCTGTTCCTTCACCCTCACCGCGGTCCAGAGCTGCTGCTCCCCTGTCCCTGCATGTCTGAAAATTACTCTCATTTTCTACTTGCTTTTACTTTTTCAGGCTTATTTTTTCTCCCTTTCCCCTATTTCCATAATAAAACAATACTGATGTGTGACCACAGAGACAATGGCCACAAAGTAGGCAACCTCATGAAATAAAGTCCTAGAAAGACAAACTACTGAAACTGACCCAAGAAGAAATAGAAAATCTGAATGGACCTGTAATAGGTAGTAAGTGAGTTAGTAATCAAAAAACTACCCATAAATAAAACCTTGGGGCTACATGGCATTACAAATGAGTTCTCCCAGATCTTTTAAAAAGTATCCCATTCCTCAGCAACTTCCAAAACGAAGAGGAAGAAACACTTCTCAACTCAGTCTATAAAGCTAATATTAAACCTGACACCAACAACAAAACTATTGAAAGAAAAAGAAACTGCAGACCAAAATCTTTTACGACTATAGATGTAAACATCCTCAACAAAACACTAGTAACCCAAATCCAGCAACAGACAAAAGGGATAATACACCAGGGCTAGGTGGGATTTATCCTAGAAATTCGAGAACCATGACACAGATAAGAAGGGGGAGGTTCTGCTTCGAAGCCCAGACTGCAGCACACCCCCCACTCTTGCACCAAGTGCTAGGTCTCGGGCCTGCGTCAGGGTGGGTGGGAGGTGTGGGAGAAACCAAGGGTCACGGTGTTCACCCCCTTCCAGGAGGAGCTGACTCCCTCTCCTGTGTGTGGGGGCTGAGAAGTTGTTCTCTGCTCTTCTGACCTATCCGTCAAGCTGCAAAGATCAGAGATGCGCAGAGAGCTCCGAGCTGGTTGGGGCTTCAGGGACAAATTAGTCCCAGCTCCCATTTTGCAGTGGGGAAAACTGAGGGCCACAGAGGCAGGGTGACTTGCTAACAGGGAGATAACTGGTGGAAGCCAGGACTAGAGCTCTTGCTCTCTGCTTCCCACCCAGGCTCTTCCCCTCTCACGTCCAATGCCATCCAGTTGCTCAGAGTTGATGAAATTGACCTGGCTGATCTTGTCACCATGGATATCAGGGAGATGATGATGATAATAATAATAATATAGCTAATATTTACATATAATTCTTACTTTGTGCTAGGCAAGGTTTTAAGTGTTTTATATGCTTTAGCTCACTTGATCCCCATAGAAACCCTACAAGGTAAGGATTTAGATGTTCCCATTCTATGAACGAAAACACTGAGGCAGAGAGAGGTTAAGCTACTCGTCAAGGTCACTCATCTAGAAAGTGTAAGAAGTCTGGCTCTTTGTACAATTAATCCCCATCTGCTCTTTGAAAGGAGGTAAGAAAGGCCTCTGTAAAGCCTGGTGCTTTACTATGAAGTGCTTCTTACGTGAAAGAGACTGTCCCTGCACAGTTTTCAGCCGTGCTGGACCACACTGGCCCAGGGACCAGTCTCCAAGATATGCCAGGATTTTTAGATTTTGCCTCTCGTAGGGAGGTGAGCCACAGAACTCAGTGACGTACAGCTTCTCTACTGTGGAGTCCCTGGGAGGCGGGGGGGGGGGGGGGGACACTGGTCCAGAAAGCATAAGCACAATGTCATGAACCTGAACTGAACTTAGGGACGCAGACGGCACTAGGGTTGTGGCGGCTGAAGGGCTGCTGTACTAGATAACTCTGGGGGGCACGATCTGTGCCTTGGCCATTCCTTTATATCCCGAGGCACTTTCAGCCCCTTGTCCTATTAGCTCTTCAGGAAAGATCTGTGTGTGGCTGGACAAAGAAATGAAGTGTCTGTGTGCATGCTGGTGGCCATGTGATGCTGTAGGACGTGATGTCTTCCGCCTCCACATGGGTGAGCAAGGCAGAGGGGGCATGAAGTCGGGGCACAGTCAGCCTTGGCAGGTCCCCCAGGGCTGCAGGTGCTCATTCAGCCCCTCCCGAGACTCAAGATGCCACGCTCCCGTGGTCGGGCCCGAGCAGGCCTCGCTGCAGGTCGGAGCTCTTCCCGAGTCCCCGACCTGACTGGCACTTACGGCGTGTGCACCCACACTGTGGCGCATCTCCAGGTAGAGGGGAGAACAGGAGGGCAAGGAGCCCTAGAGTTTTAGCTAGCCTCAGGCTTCCTGACATAAGAGTTCAAGTCAGAGATGAACTGATGCCTTAACAAGAATCCATGCACTGGACTCCATGATAAGGGTTAGCAATGGCAACTGCTTCACCGTTACAAACTTCTTATTCTCGGAAGTGTTCTCTGTAAACAATCCTTATGGCATCAAAACCAGTGCCTTCAGGGTCACTGGTTACTTGGGAGATGGCCTTCCCATGGGAATAGGAAGTGGCGCCCTAACCACTCCTGCCAGGCCAGTGCCCTCGGGGGTACGCCCTTCAACTGGGGTTCCAGTGCGGCCTACTTGGACCAGACTCCAGAGAGCACGAGGGCAGTCTGATGAATCTCATTAACCGTATAGACCTCCCTGCGTCCTTTGTTAAACCTGCCCTCTCTCGCTCTCATAGAGGCACATAGTAGGTACTCAGTAAAATCATCAGACTGGTTTGGGTCCACAAATTGGTGGCTGTGCGCCCTTGGGCAGAGATGATCTACTTCTAGCTTTAAAAAAAAAAAAACAACCAAGAGACTGGCAGGCCCAGTTGCCATTGTCAGTTTGGATTAAACAAGATTCTGATCATCAAGTGCTTAGAACACAGTCGGTGCTAAATAAATGTAATCTCCCTTCCTGTTTGCCTCCGTCCTTACTGTTCTCTCATTTTCATCCTCTGAAACATAAGGGGGTGGCCCTTAAAGGTCATTTGTGTGAGTGATTGGGGACAGAACAAGATGTCTTGTGGCCGCTGTCAGAGGAGGGTGGCAAGGGCTGTGACGTACATGTACTTTCCTTTAAAGGAGATGCTCTGTTAGCGAAGCAAAGCACACCGGCGCCAACGAGACCCACCGCCACCACCAAGTTCCCCCGCCGCGCCTCTGCTGGGGGCTGGAGCCTATTTCCAGGGCCGTAAACACGGCCCCAGGGTCGCTGGGATGAAGCACTTTCCCTTAGCCCTGGATGCTTACAGAGACAGTCTTGAGACTGTCGGCTTTGACCTTGCCGTTCTTTATAAGCAGAAACAAAGTGCCCAGGAGGCTGTCATTTTCCCAGTCCACCCCAGGAGGCGGGTCTTTGACTTGTTTGTCACAAAAACTCTCTTGTGGGTGATTCCCTTCCACAAAGAACAAACAGCTCTTGGGTGGCCACGGACGGGGTCCCTTTCAGAAACACGGAACTTCTTTTGGGAAATCTGTTCCAGATAAAGCAAAACCACAGTCTTCCAGATGCCTAAGGAGTTCTAAGGGAAGGATGGTCGGAGCCGGGCCTGGCTGCGCTTTCGGGTGCCTGTGGAGGGACTCTCGTTCCTGTCCTAAGTCTCCAACCAGCAGCCTGGAAACAAAGCATGCCATTCCATACCTCACAGGACCCCCGCGAACTCTTTGTGGAGAGGCGCTCACTCAGTTTTGGTTGTGAGTGAGGAACACCTTGTCCGATCAAGTGCATGAAGATATACATGGCTGAGCTACGGTTTTGGCTGAAAGTGGGGAGAGGTGGCCACCCCACCGTACACTTAAAGAGGGGGGTGGGGAGGCGAGCACAGAGGGAGGCAAAGGGAGAGAAAAGGACTAGCCAGCCAGCCCGGCTTCAAGCACTTGTATCTCACCCCCCAGAGCCAGCCTGGTTCTGTGTAAGGGGTTTTCCATCACCAGGTACCACAAGCTATTTCAGGAAGACCTTTTGCACGCGTACTTCCCCTCACACAACCCAGAACTGGCCAGCCGCTCAGGGGCATTAATCCTTCGTCGGGTTTTGCCTTAATTTAACGCTCTGTTCCCTCGCCTGAGCCTTTCAGCAAATGGGTGTTCCGGGAAGGTTCTAGGTGCGCTCGGTCTGTGACCGGGTTAGTGAGCACAGAAGCAGAAGAGAAGCCTTTGCAGGGAGCCCTGGGCCCGGCTGCAGGCAGCCCCTACCATGTCGCTCTGTGACTGCGTGGCCCCGTACGCGGCAATGCCATTGGACGGTGCGGTGGGCTGCGGTGTGTCAGGCTGGATGTACCCTCTTCTGTCAATCAAGCTAGAAAAGAAAAAAAAAATGGAGGAAGAGCGTGAATAAAAAGCCAAAGACGCCATCAATGTGATTTTAATTTCCTGGTGGGGCGCCACTGCACGCACCTGGGAATACACCCCGACTTGTCTTCGCGTACACTCAGTACCGACTGTCACCTCTACACCCCCCCTTCTCAGCCGCCTGCTTGCAGACACCCATGGCCTCCCACCCTGTCCCCCAACCCCCGCAACGATGGCCAGCATGGCCGCCGGGCTCCGTCTAAAAGCCACGGGCCTGATAACATCTCCCCGCCCCTGGCACTGCTCCGGGGGTTGCTCTGTCACCTGCGAACACTCCAGACTTCGTAGAACTTGGCCCCCTTTTTCCGCCAGGTCTCAACCCACGTCTTGTCACTACAGAGGCAGCGTGCCCAGCCCGCTCCTTCCTCCAGCGCGAGACACCGACTGCGCATGCGCCAGTGTCAGCGCATGCGTGGAGCGCAAGCCCAGCACCCCTCCCCCCCCCCCCCCCCCCCCCCCCCCCCCCCCCCCCCCCCCCCCCCCCCCCCCCCGCCGCGTGCCCTCGAGGCCTTGCCACGACTGCGGTTCGCTGAGGCCCTGGTTTTCTTCCCTTCTCTCCAGCACACCCCGCTGTCCGTTCCTCACGGCCAGGTTCAAAAGCCCCCAGCCTTTGCCCCTTCTGTGGATCCTCTGGGCCCTGCGTGTGACCCCTCTAGAGACACATACCTCTTTTTGCCTGGTGTCGCCGTGGTTTTATACAGTCCCCTCTGCCCCGTAAGCTCCAAAGTCTTTCTCTCTTCTTCCCCCAAGTCACCTGCCCTCTGCCCCCCAGAGGACTGGGCCCCTCCGCTGTGCCTCGGAGCACCTGGGTACCTGTATCACATCATGTTGGCCCCACCTGTGTCCACATTTGCATCTGTCCTGGAGCGTAAGCTCCACCAGGGCAAGAACCAGGTCCTCTTAATCACCCATCTCCACAAGTGACACCCACTAGGCGCTGATAGGAAGCTTGTGGGCTGACTGAACAGAAGTGGGTGTCTTGTCTCCCACTGGCAAGTCTGCTGAATAACAGCCTCATTCATGAACAATAACATCATCTCCCCTGTACCCTATGGCGTTGCTGCCCAGGCAGAAGGTAGGCAGAAGCTTTGCGTTGCCATCAAAATGGCTGCCCTTTTTCCTCCGTGGGTGAAGGCTCAGTGTTGACCTCGAGTCTAAGGGCAGAGCTACAAAGAGCAAGAAGAGGTGCAGCTAATAAGTGGGCGCTCGTGGTGTGGCCCCCACCGTCTGGGGCTCGGGCCACACTCCCTGGAAATACTGCAGGTGCATCCAATGTGCTCACATACATTTCCCCCTCCTGAGGGCGGAGCGCTGGTCCGCAGAGGTTGCCCTCCTACTTGTCAGGCCCCCAGAAGATAGGAGTCATGGCAACCTCCACCTTCAGGTGTTCAGATTACACAATAACAAAGCATTAAAAAGGTACTTGGGACAAGATCTTGGAATGGGACTCTGTCTGCTTCCGTTTCTGTTGGATCTCCAGAGGTTTAGAAAAACCAATAGGCAACATGAACTCCCATCTTCCAAAAAAAGGTGCTGGAGCCCCCTGCAGCTCACCAACTTTGTGACCCCCCTGTGAGGGTGCATAAGATCAAAGGTGAAAAGAGCAGAGAAGGGTGCCCTGGACAGGCAGGCACCTGCACCCGCCTGGGGACAGGCACAAGGGAAGCGGAGTAAGGCTGAGGCAGACGCAGGTCCCCTGGTAGAGAGCCAGCGTGGAGTCAGGGTGGCACTGTGTCTTTCTAAAAGATACGCTGAAACCCCAACGTGGGTAGTGGTGCAAGGGTGAAAGGGCTGCCTTGCTAGAGTTTTTAGTCACTGAAACAACACGATTCTCAAGGAAATGAAAGTGTCCCGAGTCCTTGTTTTTTCTTTAAGTGACAGGAGAAATTAAGGGACTTGCAGATTTCAGGAGCAATAAATACATAAATAAATAAAAAGATCATCAAAAGAGTCTGAAAGGGCAGCAGGGAGGTCAAAACAAACTTCTTAGCCTTCATCCTGTGTATTTAGCCTGTTTAATGGACCAGCCACATGCCCAAGACTGTGACATTCTGCCCTAAGTCTCCTTTTAGTTCTCATAACGGCCCAGGAGACCCTCCTAATCTGGATGCACTCCCCTCGCCTTACCTCCTGCTTTGCCCTCTGTGGTCCCCGCACTCCCACACAGGAGCCCCTTCAGCTTCGCCTCCTACAGGTTCTCCCCTCACCTCAGGGCCTTTGCACATGCTGCTCCCCCTTTTTGTCTTCCCTTAGTTCCCATCCCCCCAGTCCTACTCATCCATTAGAATAGATGACAACTTAGGCCCCTTCCTCTAGGAAGCCTTCCTGGGTGTCCCATGGAAACTGCACCCCACCCTCTGTCACAGCCCCTTTTTGACTGTGTAGTTGTCTTCTATTAAACCTGTCAGCGACAGGTTGAACCTTAGCCCTGGCCTGCAAGGCCTGACCCTGACCATACCTTGGGAGTGGTCTTTTTGTCTTTTCATCTTTCCATTCCTTCTTCCAGACCTGTATGAGGACCCCCTAGCCCCAAACTCCTACCTGCTGCCTTGTACACCTCTGGGGACCCACGCAGGGAACTGAATGTGGGTCTTTGCCCTCATGGCTCAGAGTGCTCAGTGGGAAACATGAAAACACTCTTGGGTGTTTTTCTTTTTGTTTGTTTTGCTTTGTTTTGTTTTGTTTGAGAGACAGTGAGAGATAGCATGAGTTGGGGAGAGGGGCCGAGGGAGGGAGAGAGAGAATCCGAAGCAGGCTCCAGGCTCAGCATGGAGCCTTATGCAGGGCTCGATCCAACTGTGAGATGAAATCAAGAGTCAGACGCTTAACTGACTGAGCCACCCAGGTGCCCCAGGAGGACACTCTTATGAGCACATTGTTACGCCATTTAAGAACATTTTAGAGGAAACTCAGGCATAAGATGCTGGGCATGTCACTGGTTCTTAGTCCCCGTGGGACAGGCTTGGCTGGATGCCCGTGGAAGGCTCTGGTCCTCTTATGGGCACAGGGGTGAGCGAGCTAGGGCAGAGAGAGAAGGGGCAAAGAAGGTGACAGGAGGAAGAAGGGCAGGCACTGTCCCCCTGCTGTGTCTGCCCAGGCTGTGAGGGCCTGTGGGCACAGCGGGACAGGCCAGCAGCCCATCTTCCCTGGGCAGCCCCGTGAGCAGTTAACGAGGGTCCGAGGGGAGGGCCGGCCCCGACAAATGCCTCACCGAGAGGCACTTGGGTTTTGGAAAGAAAACAGCCCCAACCCAGCCACGGTGGGAAATTTTATCCGGTCGTGGAAGAAAGCAGTTTGGTTGTGACCAGATTTGATCTATAAACAAAACAAAGCGGCACCAAATGCAAACTGTGGGCTGGGGAGCAAGAGGAGAGACTTGTTCCACATGGGAGACTTTGAAATTCTTTTCATGGATTCAGGGGCGCCTGGGGGCTCAGTCAGCTAAGCGTCCGACTTCGGCTCGGGTCATGATCTCACGGTTCAAGCCCCTCATCAGGCTCTGTGCTAACGGCTCAGAGCCTGGAGCCTGCTTCAGATTCTGTCTCTCTCTCTCTCTGCCCCTCCCCTGCTCACGCTGTCGCTCAAAAATAAATAAAAAACATAAAAAAATAAATTCTTTTCATGGATTCAGACGTGAGTTTTAGGTTCGGGGAAGGAGGCGGGAGGTTTTCTGACACTTACCTCGGAGAGATGGGTCCACACAGGGCAACACAGCAATTCGTAAAGATATTTCCGTAGCTGTAGGGATTGTAATTTTCTTTACCTCTTTTATTTGACCAAGATCCTTTAATCTGAAAGAAAAGGAGGGCGAATAACGTAACATCCTTCATATTGATGCCACAGTTTAGATGAATGGGGTCACGAGACATTTATAAAGAATAAAATCGTCTTTACTCGTTTCTTCACCGGGAGAGACCTAGACGCTTTCCCAAGGAAAACTGGCGTTGACCTCAAAGTTGGAAATATCCCAAAACAGCAGGTCAGATTAGGGAGAAAGGAGCATTCTTTGGGGACAATAATCTCTTGTTCCGACAACATGGTTCCAAAAGGTCAGCTCACATAAGCCAGTGGAGATTTTTTCATACAGTTGGCGAGCTCACCAGTAGTTAAACAAACGGTCGCCGAGCGAGTTAACACGGCTCCCGTAACTCCCCAGGTCTAGTCCGTCTGAATTCAGCCTCACAATGTTGCCAAAATAATTCCGCAGATTCTAATATTCACAGATACCAGATACAAACAACTGTGGAAATTCTCATAACATGTGTATCTCAGAGGTACTGGTTTTCCCAAGCCTCCAAGGCCGTCTGACTGATTCCGAGACATTTAATTCCTGTACTAACGGACACTTCTGTCAGAGTCTAAATATTCAGAGCCAAGAGGCCCAGGCTTATGAAGAACGTTCCCAACATTCTGTTTTCTGTTTTTGCATCTTCTCTCCATCTGCATTCAGTAGAGACAGATAATCCTAGACAAAAAAACAAAAAAAAACCCAAAAAAAACCCCCACAAAACTTCATCTCTGGGTGGGGAGCGGTCCCCTCCAAAACTGAAACAGGGATGTTAAATGTGAAAGGCAGATTCCCTCGTTCAGCCTGAGACAGCAGCTGGACACGGTCTCTCTCCAGGGGAGGTACGACAGGTTGCCCACAAAACTACTGCAAAGGAAGCGTAGATGATAACCCCTTCCCTCAGAGTTCGGAAATGGGAGTCCCTCGGCGGACCTTAGCATCTAACCGATGTGGTCAGAAAGCAAGACAGGTTAGAGATTCCCAACTGGGGATCATGGAGACCAACCTATGAAAACGCTTCCCCTGCACACAGTTTGCTCCCAGAGGCTCATGTCTGGAATGGGATGAGTGCAAGGCCTCGGCCCCTGAGCCCCTCTCCCCTGTCCCCACCCCGCCTCTGGACGCAGGCGCACACGCCCACCCCCAAACCGCTGGGAACTCACATCTTCATTTGTCGTCTGGTTGGAGCTGATCAGGTATGTGTGGAAACCCGAGAGGCCGACAATGGACCAGACGGAGAAGAAGCACACCACGGCCTCCAGCACAGTGGCCTGGAGTCAAGGAGAAGAACAGGTGGGGGGGGGGGGTAAGAGGGGGCGGGAAAAGTTCTCCAGGGGCCTGTGGAGCCAGGATGATGTGAGATTTGGACGGGAGACCCGCAGATACTCACTGAGGCCTCTGAGTCTATCTAGCTTTGTCCCTAACCAGAGGGGGGGCCAGCAGTGGCTTCCGATTCACCTCATTCATGCTCAGCCCATGGTCAGTGGGCTCCTGGAACATCACCTGTTTACTGTTTCATGGTGGACAGTTCCTCTGACCGTCCTCCCCACCTGCCCTTGGTCTTTTCCTGTGACTTGCTGTGCAGCCAGTGACTGTGACAGGGAAGCCAGGAAGAATGCTGGCCGGAGTTGGCAGCGGCCTGGGCCTGCTAGGAAAGGACTCAACACTGAACATGAACATCACTGCAATCTCAGACTCAAATCTGGGCTTCTGAATGCTGGGCACTTGTCCTATCAACAGGTTTCTCCCCCAACCTGATGTTGAGGCTGAGTGAATGGTCACACAACAGTTGACAATTATGAGCAGGGCTGTGGCCTGGGCAGGGCTCACCTTCAGGGCTTTCTCTCTCCCTGGATGGTCCTTTCACCCACTGGTGGTTGCCCACCCCCACCTATGGGTGGGCTTCTGAACCAGCAGGGGCAGCTAGGGCCCACCCTAGCCCCGAAGGCTGTTTTCAGCTATTTGATGGGCAATTAGGAAATGTGGGTGCTCACCAGACATTGAGTGACGTCAAGTCCCCGAGTTCCACAAAATGTGCTTCCACAACCAGAGGAGAAAAGTGGGGTGTTCTTCAACAGACGAGCTAAATCAGCCCGGAGGGTGGCAATTTGAAAGGACTAGAGAATTTTTCTGTTCCACAAATGTTTATAAGGTTCTATTTACAAGATATAGATGTTTCTCTGGGGGAAAAATATTCCTCACAGGTCTGGGAGTTTAAATATACGCCGTGCATCCCCCATCCATAAGTCACAGGCTGGAGAAAGCAGACACCCAGGTTTTCCGAATGCTCTCGAGGGTAGAAGCCATAGATCACACTAATACATCACCATTGATTTTTTTTTTCAGGATTGGATATAATTCATCTTTAGACCAGAGAAATGAATACAGTATTCAGTGCAGTGCCGTAATATGCCGTGTCATTGTTAACAAATAGCACTGTCCGGGCATGTGGGGCGAAATACAAAGAGGGAGAAATGAACAGGCCCTTGCCTGCTGATTGACTGACTTTCATCATCAGGATAGACCACTGGCCCTGCTCTTAGAGAAGCAGAAGAATGCTTTCCTCTTCTGAGGTTTAAGCTTCTAGAAACCGCAAGCCTTTAGAAGAGCACTACCCCGAAATTAAACTGATGTCTGAGGAGGAGGAGAATGTTCTCCTTGCAGCTAGCTAAGACCAAGACAGCCCAGAGCACCCAGCGTCAGACAGATGACAACACACGCTGCCCCCCCACCCCCACCCCGGGGAGCCTGTCTGTTCCTCGTGGAGGCAGGAGCCGGAAAAAAGGGAGGAGTAGCTACATCTCTTGAGGAGAACCAGGCGGGTATTTTGGAGAAGCAGGTAAGTTCGGATGTGTAGGGAGGGTCTGTGGGGTAAGAGAGATGCAGAAAAGCAGACCCCCACCCAGATCTGCCACCAGCCTGGGAACCCCGCCCATCTCTCCCATGGTTCTCGGGGGGCAAATGGTTCCGAGGGGAGGCCTCGGGTGCACGTGGGGACACACAGATGGTGTGGCAAAGTGGTCTCCTTCTCCATGGCCTTCTCACAGGTGAAGCTCACGGGTGCCTCTCTTCTGACCATCCCCCCCCCACCCCGGGGAGAGACTGGGGGGCAAACCACGTGGGTGGAGTAGAGTCCAGGGAAAATGATGGAGGTAAGCAGCGGGAAGACTGAGTCAAGGGAAAGCGGGTTGTGGCAAGGCCGGTGACACTGGCGGTGAACTTGCACAGGCTAGGAGGAAAAGACAAGAGACAGAAAGATCAAAGAGGAAGGGATACATGAAATGGAAACGAGAAATGATCAGGATAGGAAAGAGAATAAAGAATGAAAGCAAAAGATTTATTTGCTGAATAACGCAGGAAGAGTTGAACCTCCATCTCAGAAATTCTTCCCTGTCACCAGAAGTTTACAGTCCAGGTAGAATGATGGTAATGTCAAAATACACATAAATTCATATGTGTGAACCATAGAAAACCTGGCACAGCATTTAAAGTGGCACTGCCCATTTTCTGGCAGCTCTTCCCTTTGCAATGCCACTTAAAATTATTACTCCCCAAAGGAAGCATTGTTACCAGTGGACATGGGATTTTAAAGGCTTATAGGTCCAAAAATAAACTAGCAGATCTCTTTATTAATATTTCATGAGCTTTAGAGACATAAATAATGCTGTTGCATTGTTAGCTCACAGCTGTGTCAAAATGACATGAATTCAAGGCAAAATGCAAGACGCAGCCGTCTTTCCCTTGCCCCTCGCCATGGAACCCGCACAGTGTATCTTAATGAACTGTCATCATCATTCATAACAATGGCTGGTGTCTCTGACTGGGAATTAGGTGGCACTCAGAAGGCTTCATATGGATTAAGTCACTTAATCCTCAGTGACCCAGTGAGAAGTGGGATTCCCACTTACCCAGCAGGGAAACTGAGGCAGAAAGCAGTTAAGTACTTTGCTTGAGAAATAAAGTTCTGGGCTGGTCCCTGTCCATCCTGCTGACATTCCTGTGGCTCTAGGCTGACCACAACCCCTGTGCGGGGAGATGGGGACCCTCTCTGTCAGGGATTTGTGAACCTCTGGTAGCTTAAGTACATAAACCCCCCTTCAAATTCACTCTCAGGCTGGGGAACAAATATTTGAACAACGCATGCCCTCACTGACTTGAGAGCCAGATGTTGAAAATATCTATGCCATAATAAGGTTAATATAAATTTTTCATAAATGTATTCAAAGCCATTTACTGATAGTTTTAAAAGAGGAAATGAGGAAGAAATACACCAACGCAACTAAGAGCCAATTTAATAAGCAGTTGGATGTCTATTGTATTAGAGATGGTTCAAAATTATAGCAGTTTCTCCCTCTAGCCCTCAGTAAGACAGTGAGCTCCTTTGGTGGCTGGGGGTGTGGCATTAAAGTAAACTCTGCCCCAAGATGTTACACTTTGAGGTACTCACTAGATGACTGTGGAAATGAAAAGGCCTTTGTTGGGGCCCAGAGGCAAAAAAAAACCCCTCAAATAATATTTGGCCTCCTGGGCTGCACATGTGGCTTCTGTTCATTCTATGATTTTCTCATTGCTTTGCAAGGAGCCATATACTTTTGGGCTTTGGGTCAGTCAGTGACCTTCCCTTACTTTGCTTTCTAGCTCTTTGTCTGCTGTTGGGAGTAAACACAATCCTCTGCCAAAGATTTGCTTGTTAATGGAGGAGCATCTTACCCTTGAGTAACTGATGAGGGGCCTTAAGGAATGTAAATCTCCTCATAGAATTCTTCAGGCTTATCTTATGCTTAAAACCAGACTATTATTAGGGGATCCCTCTCTTGTAATGACTTGATTGTTCCTGTTATTTACTACTGTCCTGATAAGAATGACCTTTTCCGGAGCATGTCTTTACTTCAAGGACTTTGAACTACGTAATCATTGGAGAAAAAATGTAACCACCCATGATATATAAGACAGTGACTATCTCAGTAAAGGTGTGGTATTACCACCATTCACGGGTCTGTCTTGTCTGTCTTCTTTCCCATAGATATTGCGCCGACACCAACCCCCTACTCAGGGACCTTTCGACTGGGGTGCGTGGGCTGGTCCCCCGCAGGCCTTTGAAAAATGCTGATGGGCAGACAGCCCTCCACTGAGTTTCCGTGCAATCACAGAAGTGCCTGCTCTGTACTCAGGACAGAGCCTAAGCCCCGACCTACGACAGGAGGGATTCACTTCCTGGCCTAAGGGACCTGTTGGCCCTTGGGAAGGTAAGCGAGGTGTGAAGGCCTTGCAGATACAGGCCTTGGACACAATGGTGAGGGCATTTCAGTATTTGGAAAATCATAAAAGGTGAGCGATCACGGAACCAAAGATTTTAACTTTTCTGGGTTCCCACTCTTTTCTGAGGAAAAAAAAATACAGACACATTTTTTTCTTCCGATTTCGGTTTAGAAACTCTCCTGACACCTTTCCATAGATACACATGGACTTCAAGTTAAAATGTCCTGATTTATTTTAATCCCCTAATTTTACAGGTAGGAAGCGGAGGCCCAGAGGGGTCAAGCCAGTAATTTACATGATAGACAATCTGACAATGGAAGGTCATGGAGACCCTTCAGTGTGGATCATCTCTAAATCCTTTTCTCTTATATCCTTTTACACCAGGAAATAAAGATGTACAGTTCTCCCAACTTAATCTGTGAAGTCACTGTAATTCCAATCAAAATTCCAACTGGAATTTTAAAGAGGAATTAGACAAACTGACTCTAAAACTCAGCAGGAAGAGAACACGTGCAAGAATGGGTAAGAAACTTGAAAAAAAGAAATCTTGGGTTGGGGGATAGGAGGACACCTTTAGTAAACAACACAGCACAGCGTCTGAAACAGAACTGTGGGCACGTGGGCTGCAGAAGGCATTTCAAATTAGTGGTGAAAGGATACACTGGCAGCTCTCGAAGGGTGGCCCGTGGGCCCTCGGGGTCCCCGAGGTCCTCTCAGGGAAACCCCCAGGTCAGAACTATTTTCCAGTCAATGCCAACACATCATTTCCCAGTCTCACTGCTTCTGTCACTCAGGGACCTCATCTGGAGGCTGCCGGGTGCAAGACGGATGGCCTCACTCCCCTCCTAATAGGGTGAGTGCCTGTGCATTCTGTGTTTTTTAGACACTTCTCGGTTGTAGTTTTAAACACGGCCTCTACAAATATGTATAATCTACCTAAACAAAAGTTCTTTGGGCCCCAATAATTTTTAAGAGTGTCAAGGAATCCTGAGACCTAAAAGTTTGAGGACTGCTAAAACAGAAGAGTGAGCAGCCCTGGAACACATCCCTAAACATTTGGGAAAAACAAAGTGAGAACTTTAGCTACACACACATGTAGATTACAGATAAATTACTGTGCCAAACTGACGAAATAAAATGTAAAGGTATTAGAGAGAAATAAAGGACACATTCCTAAAATTTTGGGGTACAGATATAAGGCACAAAATCTAGGAGTCGTGCACTATCTGATTTATAGATTGATTTTGTTAAAAATTAACCATTTTTTTGGTATTAAAAAAGTAAACTTTAAAAGGTAAGTGACAGGTTGGGAGAAAAATATTGGCAAGAGCTGTTAAACGGTTGTTATTGAGAACAGATAAAGAACATGTTAATAGGAAAAGAATAACCCAATCACAAAATGGACAGAGACTATGAGCTGGCACATTGTGGTAATAAAAAAGATGTCAACAAACATGGAAATGAGCACAAGCTGATTACTATTCAGAAAATGGAAATTAAGCCAATGAATGTCTTCCCCCATCAAACTGGCAAAACTCACAGCACTGGTAACATCCAATGTGGGGAAATGGGAGAACGAATAGTTGGTACAATCTCTTTAAGTGACAATGTGGCGTGCCAGCCAACATTTAAAAGATGCTTAACTTTCCGGGCACCGGGTGGCTCAATGGGTTAAGCATCTGACTCTTGATTTCGGCTCTGGTCATGATCTTAGAGTTCGTGGTTGGACCCCTGCTTTGGAGCCTGCTTGGAATTCTCTCTCACCCTCTCTTTTTGCCCTTCCCCCACTCATGCTTGCTCTCTTCTCTCTCTGCCTCTCTCAAAAAATAAATAAACTTCAAAAAATTTGGGGCTCCTGGGTGGCTCAGTCAGTTAAGTGTCCGACTTCAGCTCAGATCATGATCTCACAGTTCATGAGTTTGACCCCCGTATTGGGCTCTGTGCAGACAGCTTGGAGGCTGGAGCCTGCTTCAGATTCTATGTCTTCCTCTCTCTCTGCTCCTCCCCCACTTGTGCTCTCTCTCAAAAATAAAAAAAGTTTAAAAAACTTTTTTAAAGTATGCTTGGAGGGGTAGGGTGGCTCGGTTGGTTAAGCATCTGACTCTTGATTTTGGCTCAGGTCGTGATCTCAGTCCCGCATGGGACTCTACACTGACAGTGTGGAGCCTGCTTGAAATTCTCTCTTTCTCTCTCTTTCTCTCTTTCTCTCTCTCTCTCTCTCTCTTGCCTTTTGCCCCTCCCTCCCCCATGCTTGCTCGCTCTTGCTCTCTCTCAAAAAATAAACTTCAAAAAATTTAAAAAATTAACTAATTTTTATTAACTTTCATCTCACTGATTCTAAATGTAGTTGTCAATTCTGGAGAAACACTAACACTTGTGTATAAAGACATATATGCGAGATGGCCCACCAGCTCGTTTTTTTAGGCAGTAAAAAAATTATGAAATCTAAGTATTCATCACCAGATCAACAGAAGAATATAGTATGGATCGCCTATATTCTAAAATTCTATAAAGCAGTTAAAAAAAACAACAGTGAGGTAGATCCATATGCTGACATGGAAATATCTCCAGGAAATATCTAAAAGCCAAACCGCGGAAGAATTCAAAGAAAACGACCCTTTTGAGGTAGAAATAGTCCCTGCAACGGTGTAGGGACACATACGTATTCAGAGTCTTGGCCTGCCATCTGGAAAGACCCACGAAAACTGACCAGGATTCCCCTGGAAGAAGAAGGGTCAAGAGCGGTGCTTCTTTTACGTTTCTGTTTGAAATTTTTTACGACGAGAGTATGTTCGTATAGTACTAGAGTGATTTGCAAAAACCCCAACCTCTCCTTCCCCCCTGCCCGCCCCCCTTTGCGACCTCGTGAGACCTAATCTGACGCTCATTCTTCGGGACCCCCTCCGCAGGCTGGTGAGGGGCCGTGGGAAAGCATGTCAACTCCCGCCTGGAGGGGGCGCTGGCGGTAAGGAGACGGGGCTCCAGTCCGGGTAACACTGCTGAGCGCAAACTGGGGTCATGTGACCCTTGGGCGCAGGCTCAGCGGTAAGGGCCCGAAGGACACCTGTCCTACCTATTTCCTGGGTCCCTCTGAGGATCCGCAGACATCGGGACAGAAGGGCCGTGAAAGCACGGCTGGCAAAGGCCTGTGCCGCCTTCATTAATTTTCCAACCGGCCGTCCAGTGTCCGTCCCTCCTTTCGGAGGGCACCGAGCCAAATCCAAGCCTTTGACCAAATTCCATTAAAACGGAACCTGACCCATTAGGCCATCGGTGCCTTTCAGACAGCGTGCCTCGAAATGAATGCAAATTGGGGATAAAAAGGCTTTCTGGCGAGGGCCTCCACACACGTGGAATTAATTACCGTTTGATTTAGCAAACACTGAAAACTCCGCGTCCGGGAGCCCCGAACAATAAGTCATGATTAGAAATGACTGTAATCCTTTTAATTGGATATTAATGCCGTCTCACTGCGACGACTCGTGATCGCAGGGCTTTTCCTCTCTTGCTTCCGCGACAGGACCCGGGGCCCGGTCCTGGGGGGACCCCTGTGGGGTTCCGCCGAGCAGATCCGTGAGGCTGGTGTGCGGGAGGCAAGGTCAGGCGGCTCTGCGTGACCAGGGCCGTTTCCTGTGAGGCTGTAACCTTGTCCCTGCAGGTTCATGACTTGTTCTGCCTTCCCTCTTTCATGCAAGGAGCTGCGGAGGGCCTCGAGGTTACTCTAGCAGCACGTGGGGGTTCCCCGGGGTCATCTCTTAGGTGCTGTGGGTAAATATACTTCAAATAGGGCTCATTTCTAACAGGTGCTAGCTCTCTCCCCTTCCCGTGGTGCCTTCCTTCCCCTGGGCCCCCAGGGCTGAGCCGCCCCAATTGGCCCTGACGCTCCCTGCCCGTCACCTCCCAGCAGGACTGATTCGATTGCTTTCCTGCTCAGCTGTCCCCTTATCACCCATCTCAATTCTGGGGGCCTTCCCCCTGCACACATTGCCTCCTCCCTTCCTTGTGTTCTCTGCTGCAACTGAGTACTCCTAAGAACACAACCACCACAACACAAAGGCTCTGGTGAGGTCATTCACTTCCTCGAAATCTAAGCTGGTTCCTCAGCGTCCTGGGACGCTGTCCCACTGGCTCACTGGTAGACAGTGCTATCAGGGCCCTTCCCTTCCTGACCCCAGGCTCCCCCAGCCAAGGCTTAGCTACCACAGCTCCCCTCCTGCTGTGCCCACCGTGTGGGTCCGTCGGAAGGGTATCTGTGTACTTACACCATTAGGGCGGAGGGCCTTGACTGGGCGCACAGCCAGCACTGCAAACCTTGCTGATGGAATGAATGAACACAAGCCCAGCTCTGGCCCTACGGACGGGCTGCTCTTCCCTGACACGTGCCACCACCAGGCCCTGCTCGGCTGTCAGCCCTGCCTGGGACCTCTCCCCTCCAGCTCTCCAGTGTGAGAACTTCTTCCCCAGTCTTTCCAAGCCCTATGCAAACGCTATCTGCCAAAGCCTTCCCTGCTTTCCCCGCAAGATGCCCTTCTGGACCCTCACCCCTCCTCCAGCTCTCTATGATTTTTGTAAGCCACGTAAGACTTATTCTGCTTTTTAGAAATCAGAGTCGTGCACCAGGTCTCGGGGTCAACAGATGTTCATTGAGGAGATGAATGAATCACCCTTCCCACCCTCGAGGCTCTGCCCCCTTTGATAGAATGTGCTTCAAAGTCTGGGCGGGTGGATCTTTCTTGACTTTGTAACCCTGGCAGAATTTGCACGGAGTGGGTGTTCTGTCAAATGATCTTGAAAGAAACAGATGCCAAGCGGACCGCGTCCGTTGGAACCTACCTGGCTGTGTGGACAGAAGACCCAGTGCCTTCCGTTGTGGAGTTCACCTCTCCCTGGGGAAAGGCGGGGGGGCTGAGAGTCCATAGCACCCAGCCACCCCGCTGCCTCTGCTTCTCTGAGGCACATATGAGAGGGAGGAAGAGGCCTCAGACCACAGTAGAGGACAATGGGAGGGAGGGAGGGAACTGGAAGGAAGGCTGGCAGGGGCTCTGAGGCCTGATGTGGGCAGGGCTGCGGTATGGGCTGGGGGGGAGCTGCTGAGTGCCGCCAGTGAGCCTATGGCTCTACCCATCAGTCCTCTCGTTCTCCTCCTCCTCCCCCTCCTCTTCCTCTTCCTCCTCCCTCTCTTCTTGGCTTTGCCGCAAACTAGACGCCATCCCGACCAGGCTACTTACTGAGTGAGCTGGTTGATTTCCTTTCTCCTACAGGCCTCCTGGTGTCACGTGGGCTCGATGAAGAGCTTCTGGTGCGTCAATGTTTCCAGGATGGTGGCAGTGTTTCCGATAAGGTGCCTCGATCAGTTGTTAAACAGACTTCAGTGTTTCTGATCTCGCTCATTTCATCAAGGACATTGCTTTTAGTTGGGTATTTTGCAGTAAATCTACTATGAGAAACCTTTGCCTGGACCCTGATTTCTCATCAAAATATTTTGATATCATGGTCAGGAGATCAGATTGGAGGCCACTGAAAAATTATACATTTGGGTTATCTTCTTGCCCGAGAACACTCAGCGGACATGTGCAGAGGCTACATGGGACTTCAGTCCTGAGCTCAGGCAGTTTGCCAGGAAACCTCCTCTTGTTTTTAAGAACTTGGTGCCAAATAGACTCTTGGTGTCGTATAGACTGTAGGTTTGGAGAGGACAAACTGTGGGCCGCACTGCCATCAGCCAGAGAGCAGTTCTTCGTGAGTCTGAAATGTCACAGATCAGTTTCGTCTATCAGAAATTAACGACTCCCAAACTCCAGGGCCTCAGCAGTGGGAGGAGGCTTGGAGGTATTAACGTTATCTGATGCTAGAGCCTCCTGCCACTCAGGTAGGCGTGATCCGTCCTCTTTTTGACCACCCCTAGGGCCCGTGGTCTCATCGCTTCTGCAGGCCACGCTGTTCCTGAGCTGCCCCGGTGACTAGCATGTGTTTCTCAGTGAGCAGAAAGCTGTCCCTCGGAAGCACCTGCCTGCCCCTTCCAAAGCCACACAGGTGTCCACAGGAAGGGCAGGAGCCCAAAATACTGAACAGGCATCCTGATGGGATCCGGCCTTACTTATATATATACTATATATGTGATATAATATATATCATAACCAGAACTCAATATTTTTTCAAAAACACATCACAACCTCATAGAACCTGAAGCATCCTTCTTCTTCTGGAACACAGATTCATGATACAGCATCAGACCTCAACACTTCTTCAGAGACTCACTCGATAGAAGGAGTCTCTTCTCCAAAGCAGGTACTTAAAACAGAAAAGACACTGGCAGCACAGAGAGCCTGTAAGTAGTCATATGGATTGGGAAGGGAGTGTTTGCTGCACATGAAATCATTTCTATTCCTTGTAATTAAAAAACCCAGCACCTCACTCCTTCGTGTGGGTATGTGTGATGTTCCTGAAATTCTCCACTACTTCCAGAAAGAATAAAGGAGATCCCAGTTGGGGTTGCTGGTCTCCCTGGCCGTCTCTTCCCCATGGGCTTCTGTGCTGTCGGATTCCTCCCGAGTCCTGCTCTGGGTCCCTGATTTTCTCTGGGAGAGAAATCGGCAGGTAGGGGTTTATCAGATCGGTCTTTATATTCTGGCTTCAGCTTTAGGTCACCTTTTAACAGGCGGAGCCCAAAATAATAGTGGATCAAGAGGTGCCGTAAAAACCTGACCTCGGGAGAGGACACACACACACGCACACGCACACGCACACCACATATGTATATAGATATAGGTGGGTGTGTGGGTCTGTGTACATCTACACTAACGCATTAACTTTTGTCTCCCAACACTGTCCTCAAGTGACACGAGGGCGGAAAGGGAAGGGAGGGTGGACACAGACTCACAGCTGAGCTGTACCGCTAGTGAGCTTCATGGACGGGTGTGAGAGAGAAACCTCTCGAACCCACCTGTACTTGAGCGCCCGATTCCAGGCTGCCTCCTCCCCAAGGGCTGGTGGGGCCCACAGAGCCCTGGCCTCCCCAGAGATGTCCCAATCGCTGGTGGCTCCGAATACATTTCCAACACAGCGAAAGGGAGTTGCAGACTGTAGGTCACGGACCCTGAGACGGGAAGAGAATCCCAAATTCTCAGGGTACAGCCACTCTTCAGAAGCAGAGAGCTTTTCTGGCTGAGGTGAGAGAGGCGGGCGGACGAGAGGCGGGAGAGCCTCAAAGCGTGGGAGGGACCTGCCCCACAACGCTGGCTTCGAAGAGCAAGGAAGTCATGAGTCAGAGAACGGGGCCAGGAAACGGGGCCTCGGTCCCGTACCCCAAGAACTTGGTCAACCACCCACATGAGCCTGAAAGAGGACCTTCCCTGGAGCCTCCGGATGAGAGTCCAGGCTGCTGATACTTGATGTCGGCACTGCAGGACCCAGAGCAGACAGGAGCCCAGCCTGCTGGACTTCCGACCCACAAAACCGCAAAACAGTAAATTTGTGTTGCTTGAAGCCTCCAAAACACAGCCTGGGGCAAGCTGGGGCCTGTCATGAAAGGCTGTGGCCTGGAGGAGGCAGGATGCCCTGCTGGCGTGTGTGGACCCCGTGAGGGGCCCGTCTTGCATTCAGAGTGAGCTGTGGTCACCACTGGCTCTGACCGGGCCACGTCTGGTAACACCCACCACGGGAAAACCTCAGCACCCAGAGGTGGCAACACCCATTAGAAAGGCAGAGGTTGAGACGCTAGGGAGTTTTCAGAATCTGGGCCTTAGCAGAACTCTCTACCTCTACCTGATGATAATATTTTGGGGGAAAATAAGCTAAAATCTGCTCTGAACCTAGTAGGGGCATTTCTCTCTTTCCTCTCCTTTCCATACGGATAGTTTCTCCAGCAGAGTCAGCATGTCACTCTTTCTTTCTTTCTTTTTTTAAGTTTATTTATTTTTGACAGAGAGAGACAGAGAGAGCAGGGGAGGGGCAGAGAGAGAAGGGAGAGAGAGAAAATGTCAAGCAGACTCCACACTGTCAGTGCAGAGCCTGACGTGGGGCTGGAACTCACAAACCATGAGATTCTGACCCGAGCCAAAACCAAGAGCTGGACGCTCAACCAACCGAGCCACCCAGCCCCTCCCCCCCCTTTAAAGTCAGCATGTCACTGTTTCTACCAACAGCATCTGTCTGTCCCCCTCCTGGGGAACACAATGCTGCTGATTAAACACACTCCGAGCACAGCCAGATCATGAGCGCGAGCAGACGTGCGTGCTCTGAAAGAAGGGGCCGCAGACCCGCCCGTTGCACATATCGCCACAAAAAGAAGCTTGTTTGAAGTCACTCCTGCCATGTGTGTAGACGATGCTTAGGTGCTGGGTGTCCTCACGTATGTCTCATATAATTGGTTTGGTCACCGTGGCGTGTCAAGTACACAACGCTCGACTATCACAGGTCAGAAACTTGAGACGCAGAAGGGTTAGAAGAAACGCCCTCAGACCTCAGTATTCACTGTGAGGCAGCAGGAATCAGAGGCCTGCCCCGCGGTCCTTCCTTGTGACCCTTTCTGGGATTACGGCAGGATAAGGTGCACGCGCTGGGGGCGGGGGGGCTTCAGTAAATGCCATGAGGACCCATCAGCACAAACCACACATAAGAGGTGCGTGCTCTCTGCTAGAGAGGGGGGTGCTGTGCCCAAAGGTGGCACCGAGGAGGGCCCCATGGAGCAGGAGGTGGCCTGCGGGCCCCAGGGAATGAGGCAGCTGAAACCTCCAGGCCTCAGGCCAGGCTTTGGCCTCCCTCCCCACGGAGAGGGGTCCCCGTCACTGATGTCCCCTCATTGTCTGAAACGCTCCACAGGCATCCCCCACCGGCATCTGGCGTCAGAAAAGTCACAGGTGCCAGGGGCAGGGGAGGTGCGGTGGCTCGGGATGCCACGCACTCTTGAGGCTTCAGAAAGCACTCCAGCTGGCAGCCCAGACGCAGTTCCAGTTCTAAGGTGCATTTATAAAACTTAACATGACCAGCATATTTTCATGATGGAACCAATTTCCTGAAAGACAGACAAACCTCTTCTTCTGGGAAGAAGCGACAAGGCTTGACTGTAAGATACGCCAAAGCAACATGCCTTGAAAGTAGGAGGGCATGGAGGAGACGATGGTGGAGGCGTCACCCCTGCCAGGACTAGGGGGAGGGATGAAGAGGGGCATTTCTCATGAGACCTGTTCTTCGCAGCCACAGACACTGAGAACTTCTTTCTCAGGACCAGCCTTCCTTCGGGATAACATCGAGCTAACTCTTGCTTCCCAGATCCTTAACAGAAGACGGGACCCAAGCCCCCTTTGTATATCGTCCATATGTCACCTGTTCCCTTTTAAGAGATTAGTTGACTAGAAGATCTATACTTGCAACCAACATTCTGTGATGCCTGTAGACACAGGAGCACCAAAGAGGAGATACTTTACGTTATGTAAACATATACGAGACCACATCTGTTGTCAGATCTATCTTAATACCACCACCACCATACCTACACACCCACACACCAGTTCCCAGGGACGTGAGGCAGCTTATCTTACTAATTAACTGATGTACATGATACATACATCTTAATAAAGTTCTTCATCCATTGTCTAAGAATTCTCTACCACAAGATGAAGATTACTTTGGGGAGTAATGAGAAGTTCAAGTCCAGTCTACTTGGTTATGTGAAGAAGAAAGAGAGCTGGGTCCCAGACGGAGTCAGGTCAGTGGGTCCAGTGGGCCAACGCTACACCAATGCACGTGAAACCTGGGGGGACATGAGGTGGGGAGCCCGTCTGAGCACATCATGGGTGAACATTTTTCTTTCGAGAAGTTCAAAATACCACAGTACATGCCCACATATACACCCTCTGGCAAAATGGGATTAATCCGAATGACCTGAGATTGACCACGTTTAGTCCACGCAAGACTGCGAAAAGGTGTTCTGTTCCTGGAAATAATACAGGCCATCCAGGCTGCCTGCAGGGCTGCCCAATGAGATGCCCAGGTGGAATCCATACAGAGTGTCGGAGGATTCCCATCTGCTGACTGCATCCCAAGAAGGCACCCCTCGCACAGCCATCTAGAAATACACTGCAGGGACCACCCCCTGATCAAAATGAAGTGGACTGGATCTTGCAGCCCTCCTTTCTACCCAAGCCAACCTTACTTCACACCAACCAATGCAGGTTTCTGGGTGGGCAAGAATTTACACATGGCTTTCTAGCTAAAGAGCACTTTGATTTAAACACGGCTTAAAGGAGCCACTTCGAGGTTCAAGCATTCGGACGCTGCAACTCACGCAAGTGAATGCGGGGAGTGTTTTGGAGGATTTATGGGACGCAAGAAAGTCCGGTTTCCGAGAGGGAAAGCCGGGCACTGACGAAGAGGTGGCTGGGTAGGTCAGCCCGACGCCGACCGCGTTCGCATTGTGAGAGGCAGAGCAACCAAAAAGGATATCTCGCCGGGCTGTCCTTAAGAGCATTTAGGAATCCTGTTTGTTGTGAACCTGTGGGAAATGAAACCAAAATTTAGTATTCAGACATTCACCTCCAGAAAAACAGCCTTTACTCGGAAAGCTCCCTCATCTACATAAAAATAATAGGTGTCTAAAGATCAATTAAATAATTTTATTTTGTTGTGCGACGGCACCCGGCGTATGATCGGGACATTGAGATTCCGCTGAAGTTATTCAACCAGAAAATCGCAGATTCATAATTAGACCCGACATCTGCAGGGTATTTTTCCAATAAAAGCAGATGGATGTCTGCATACTTTCCCATAAATTATAGTTCTGATTACTCCTTTGTTTTCCTCAGTTTAATAGGAAAACAGAATACTGTAAGCAATTTTTTCTCTTCTTTTATGAAAGACTGTTTTCCCAAAGTTTGTTAACTTTTGACCTGGGTCATGCTGCGTGCACAAGACATTTTTCTCTTCACCCAGAGGAAACAAACTCCTAACGCTGGAGTTTCTTACTGGCTCCTCTAGGGATGAAGACATTCTAACCTGAATTGTGTGTGGGAAAAAAAAAAAAAATCCTGAGGGGCTTGAGTAATGATGTATCTGACAAAAAGCAGTTTTTATTAAACATGTTGACATCATGGGTTTTAAACATAAATGCCCACGGGGGAGGAGGTCTAGGCTCCCATCCTGGGTGGTCACGCTGGGTCCCCCGTGTGGTTTGGGGACATCGTCTGGCCTGAGGCAACGGTGAGAGGCACAGAGAGAACGGACACAGCGTTATGGCTGCTGCGGCTGCAGGGGGGCAGCGAGAGGCGGGGTCCTGGGCCGCTCTGCGCACACAGGGAGCCTGGGGTAGGGGTGGCTCCAAATTCTTCCCCGAGGCCCCATTTCCTCTGTGCTGTGTTCCCCACTGGCCACCGCTGAGGTTCTCTGTGCCAGAGAGTGGGAGAATGAAGACGCAAAACTTAAGGCTTTCTCTGCCACCCCTGCTAGGCCAGCGGGGCAAAGCCGGCCAGTGGCGCTGGGGCAGATCCCAGAGCAAACACCATCGTGAGGCAAAATGAGGACCCTGAAAGAAATGACTTCTCTTTCCCCTAGGGACCCCAAACTGGCTTGCGTTCCCAGACTCTCCTTTCTCAAAAAGGAAGTCCAGCCGTCAGATTCCCCAACGCTTTCCTACAACAGGACTCCCCCTCAACCTCCTCTCAGAGCCGCGTTACCTGGCAGGGAGAACTCAGGGGACAGTGCCCTGCCTGTGCCAATGTTTTTATAATCCTAGGTGATCATGGGAACCACGCAGAAACCTGCCCTTCCTGAGAGCATGGAGTGCCGAGCCAAGATAGGGGGTGGGTGGGGTTGTTTAGGGGGGTATAGAACAAGGGAAGAGGAAATCTTTATTTGATTCTGTTCAGCATAGTGGGGTAACTTGCAAGCAGATAAATTCTGAACGCTTTTGTTGTGGAGGATGGGATTAACAATATATAAAGCATAAACTACAGCAAACTTAGTTTTTTCCCATCCAAGCACTAACCCTGCTTAGCTTCCAAGATCACAGAGATTGGGCGCGTTCAGGGTGGTGCGGCCGGAGACCAGCAAGCTCTGTTTTGCTGGGTCTGGGGTGAGTAAAACTTTAGGGGAGATGAAAGTGAAATGTACCTCATCCAAGGCCGGCTTCACACTGTGTGTGTGTGTGAGTGTGAGAGTGTGTGTGTGTGTTCCCAAGGGTTCGTGTGTGCACGTGAGCAAGCAAAAACTGGCCCTTAATATGTAGAATGTAAGGGCAAGGCCATAAATACATTCAGAAAATATACACATGAAAGCATTCTGAAGTTGGTAAAGAGGATATAAAAATGTCAAGTTTAAATACTATTTTTTTAACGTCATAAATGTGCTGCACCATCAGCTCTCATTTCTTCTCGAGTCGTATAAACCACGGATTCTTCTCTCTGATTCTTTTGCCTAGTTATACACAGTAGGGCCCTGGCTACCTTTTTGCCATTTTCAACTCTGAAAATAGGGACGCCTGGGTGGCTCAGTTGGTTAAGCGTCCGGCTTCAGCTCAGGTCATGATCTCATGGTTGGTGGGTTCAAGCCCCACGTCGGGCTCTGTGCTGACAGCTAGCTCAGAGCCTGGAGCCTGCTTCAAATTCTGTGTTTCCCTCTCTCTCTGACCCTCCCCTGCTCACGCTGTCTCTGTCTCTCAAAAAAAAAAACCATAGAAAAATTTTTAATTTCAACTCTGAAAATAGAAAAGGGTCACCGTTAACGCCCTTCCCGAGCAGGGTGGAAAGGGCCTCGTATAAATGTTAATCCTCTTCTTGGGATCCCACCAAGTTATGGCTCTCAAGCATAGATTACTAACTTGTGTCACATTCAGATGAAGAGATTTCAGTCAAAAAGAACAGGACCTACATTTTTAAATGCCATGCAAATTTAGGAGATTCCACGTAATGTCCAGTTTTGACCGATATTTCCACGTGAAATTTTCTATACCCTCCTTATCTGGGGCCGCACCAGACCTCACGCAAAGCGAAACAGGGAATGAGCACTTCCAACGTCAGCCCGGGCACACGCCACCCCGGGGGGTTTGCGCTGCTGCCCGGGAGCAAAGTGGGCTTGAGTTCAGACAGCGCCGGCAACACTGCAGAAAGCAGCTCTGCCTTGCTAATGGATGGCTGTACTTCCGGAACGTGGGCCAGCGGCGAGGCCGGCCTTTCATGTTGCTAATGGCACTGAAATGGAAGTTTAAAGGCTTAAGTTTATCGTTCAGAGCCGGTTAACTTCCTTCTCATCCCTCCCTGTTGTTGGAAAGCGGAGAGCCAAGAGACCAAAGAAATTCGACACCATGACCTTCAGAATGGGAAATAAAACCTGTCATTTGCTTAGGCAGATACACATTAAAATCATTACTATCCCAATATATATTTAATAAAGTTGCTTCCTTCACATGCCAGGAAATTATATATATACAGGCAAGCAATTGAAAATCTTTTTGATTGTATATCTTTTAGTGTGTGTGTGTGTCTGTGTGTGTGTCTGTGTGTGTGTGTCTGTGTGTGTGTCTGTGTGTGTTAGAAAACCCAGTCTTTATCCTCAGGCATTGTTTTCTAGGTTTGGTGACTGCTCTCACTTATGCCAATATCATGTTAAAAACAAACGAAACTACTATTTGATGGTAATCATGGCAGCAGATTATGCTTTGTGCAAAATGTGGGAATGATTCTTCCATGGAATCCCTTAGCAAAAGAGAAAGTGAGGTCACTGAGGTTGGATCCGGGCGAGCGTATCAAGAAAAAAGTCTTGTAAGTGAAAGAGAGCCTGATCTGGGGCGATCAGGCAGCCGTGGCTGGAAGGATGAGGAATGGGGAGTGGAAGGAGCAAGGAAGGGAGGGCAGGGGGAGGTCCAGGAGGGTGGGG